>SOPF01028845.1:0-121066 GCA_012979155.1 Hypericum perforatum | reverse complement strand
TTTTTTGTTGAACCCAAATTCTAATGAGATTTTTTGTTGAACCCAAATTTTAATGAGACATATGACTACAAGTTATTGTGAGAAAATTATGTACTCGCTAGATAAATAAATTGTAAATATTATGTCAATAAATAAAATTATATAACAAATCAATCGATTAGCTTCCACTTTGTTTCCCTGCTCGCTGTCATGACGCTTTTCCTGTTTAGTTTTTTTTTTTTTCATGATTTCCATTGCGTGGTTTCTGGATTTTGAAATCCAGAACTGTCACGAGTCTTTAATGCGGACACTGGAACTTTAATAATTGTAACACGGAAATTAATAAAAGAATCTTAAAAAAATCATAAAAAAATTATAATATACTTACACCGAATTTACTCCTAGACCTTATAATTATAATTTGGTGATTTAATTATTGTTTTTTTCTAATCTTTTACGTGTACGATTCACTCCGAATGACCAAGATAAGATTTCAAATTGAGGTAAACTTAGTGTCACATTTTATTGTCGACGTGGCAAGGTTATTGGCTGAATTGCTTGACATGGTTACACATGGATAATTACTAAATCAGTTCAAAACTTTTTCTCCTCCTTTCTTCCCTCCTCTTTCCACCCGGCCCTCTCTTTGACATGGTTTTGACATAAGAAAGTTTCCAGAACAAAGATGTAAGATGTAGAAGAGACTTTCAAATAAAATAAAACAAAACAATAGCCCCACAATACTAAACTAAGCTAGAATTGAAAGAAAGAAAATGGGCATGATTGATTTTAAAGATAATATAGAAGTGAGGTACCTGTATTCGAGAAGTATCTGGGCACTTAGGAAAATCCCCATCAACCCTAAACACTTGAACAAGGCCACCCTTTTTAGTTTCAAGAAGTTGTCTTCCACCTGCAAAATGCTATCACAAATTAGCAGCTAAAACTTATTCACATAAAGGGAAAATAAAAGGGGCAGATCTGAGCCGAGTGACCATTTGGTCCAGTGACATTGTTTCCACTCATGTGGGGTGAAATCCAGGGTTCGACTCCTAGCATGAGCATTTTTGATCTAATAGAATATGATCTAGAATAAGATTAAAAAAAAAAGGCAGATCTGAAACGGAAAACCCATCAATGGATTAATGACGGGGTTGGTGGTCCCAACTTGGAGAGGGGGAAAGAGAGGAGGAAGAGAAAGTTTGGGACTGATTCAGTAATTATCTGCCCAAAGCCATACATATCAGACAACTTACCTAATCACCTTTTGGAGAATAAAATGACGTTAGTCTACATGGCTTGCCACGTAGATGTTTTATCTTGTCATTCGAATGAATAGTATACTATAAAAAATTGAAAAATATAAAAATTTAATAACTAAATTAAAACAATAAAATTGGTGAAATTTACGTGTAAATAAAGTGTAACGTGTCCATTAAAATATTATTATTTTGCAAATAATTCTTCGATCCCTATGCATAATATGCTAATCTTTTCAATATCGTTGGTAAGTTGTATTTAGTCCAGTTCGCAGTATTAGGTGAACTGGTTGGTAAAATTAGGTTGACCATTGATTGGTCTAACAACATTGGCCACCGACTAGATCGTCTTCCGGCTTTTGGAAGTGATTCGACCAGAACCGTCGTCAAATGTTCCAGTAGTTTGTGTTTTTTATGGAACCATAATTATCGATTATGATTCGAACCGGTGGTTGAGCAGTTGGGTCAATGCATTCAGAAACTTAAATACATAAATATTTAGATAGAAGGAAGCTTGAAACTACTTATACAAAAAAGGAGAGCTTGAAACTCAATCTTTGTGGTTAAAGTGAGATACTGTAGCCAACTAAGGTATTACAATTTTTTATTAATTATACTGAATTTTTTTATATGTATATCGAGTAATTTCACACTATAGAGAAGATTTCAAACTAGATCAACTTTAATTTTTTTTTGAAATTATTGATATTCACATAAGTGCATATCCAATTTTTCATTTATTAAAAATTCTTTTACTAATCTTTTTCCGAGCACCGGAGCATCCTCTCCCAATAAGGAGCTTTCTCTTTTTCCCCCTTCGGTTAATTACCATCACCATCACCACCACCAAAACTACCACCACTACCACTGCCACCACCACTACCACCACTCGTCAGATCCGGCCATCATTCGTGTAGATTCGGCCACCACTCGTTAGATCCGACCACCTACACATCAATCCAGCAGCCTACACATCGATCCGGTCGCCTACAGTCATCCTCTTCGCCTCCTTCTCAAATATCAGCAAGTCTAAACCATAGGCAACCATTGTCGTTCGTCGGCCCAACTTCTAGCAATCGCCGAAGTTTCGCCCTTGTCGGAGTCTGGCCCTCTTTCCGCGATTGGCTTCCTTTTTGGCTAGTCAAGAGCGCTCGCTGGTGTTTCCCAGGGAGGTTGGTCACCATCGACCTCCTCCCCGATTGACTATATCTATCCCTTTCTTTATGTTTCCTAGTTCATGTCTCTATGATGTTCGCTTTTGCTTGAATCGACTTTGGCTGATTTCGAGATCCATTGTATTCTCGATGCCTTTCCTATGGTTGCAGGTGGAGAACTTTGTCTCAATTGATTTCGATCGATCTTGGCTCTCTTATGCGTGTATCCTATATGCATTCATAAATTCACGAGGTTGCGTCTTTGACGTAGTCTCGTGGTTATTTGCCGTAGCTTGTCTCGACAGATCTCCGCTTTGGTCATTAGTCCCCGTGGCTTTACGATGACCCTTCGCTCTCACCCGTGCCACTCTGTGGACTACGGTCTGTTTCTTTTATTGTATAGTTCTCTTATCTTCTCTATCCGTTCTTTTTTTTCTTGTGTTGTAATGCTATCTTATTAACATAGACTTTACGCTACCGTTTAAAAAAAATCTTTCATTTATTTGTTTTCCTAAATAATTTTTCTTTGAAAAAATGAACCTTGTAACGTATGGGTCCTAAGTTGCGGCGACACCGCGTTTTTTAGAATATTGGAATTAACCAGTCGGTGCTTGTACAGTTGTACTAGTATATTGTAAATTTTTTCCATGGATGTAATCATTAGATTAGGTAAAAGCCCACAGGTTTGCTGATTGCAATAAAGTCGAACAAACACACTCGATTTGGTGGGTTATCACCAAGATCTTGTATCCAATTAACCCAACTCTCACCATTAATTAGCACATTGAATCTTTTATATGTAATCTTTAAAAATTTGAAATTGACACCACTAAGACTAAACGTCTTGTTCGACATTAATCAGACGAAATTCTCATAAAAAATGAATTGTGAATATGTTATTTTCCTTTTCCTCACATGAGATATGTTAATAAATTTTTTCGACTTAAGCTAATAGATGGCTGGACTTATTTTAGTCCAGGTGATTAAAAAATAAATGATATCATCTTGTGACTGTCTACTCTTGCATTATTAACATATTTGAGATGATTACCAAATCTTATTAACATTGCTTTATGTTAGAAAAACAAAAGTAGTATTATGAAATAATTTTTACTAACTACTAATCTCTAAATTAACGGTTATACAAATGAATAATATTGAAAAAAGATAAAATATAATGATAAACTACTAAACTTAATTAAAGCCTTGAGTTTAAATATTGATAAAGTGAATAATACAGAGAATTCTGCCAAGTGATGGCTAAATGTTTTAGGTGGATAAGCATGCGCCCGTCAGTTTACCGAGAAAATTTTATACTAAATGAGTTAAAGGGTGTTAAATATTTACGAGTGAGGAAAAATGTTTATGTTTAAATAACAATGCCATAAAATTCGTTTGTAAAGAACTGACTTCCTAATTATGTGCAATGATAACAGACTGTGGGACGCTACAAAAAAATAAACCGCCAGTTTATAAACTATTTCATTTGAGCTGATAGTTTGAGTAGTAGATTTGTTTATAAATATAAAAATATATTATTATTTTAAATTTTAAATTGTAATTAAAATATTTTAGCATGTTGACTTGTCGCTTATTTTTTTCCTTCTTGTTCCATATCCAAGTTAGGGTCTGTTTGGTACGGCTGATGAAATTTAGCTGTTAGCTGTTGGCTGTCAGCTGATCAGCTGTTGGCTGATAGTACTCGGCTGATAGCTGATATCCGATTTTTGCAAAAGTGTTTGGTAAATTAGCATTGGCTGTTGCTGTTGAGTTGTAAAATTACTTATAAGGGTAATTGACTAATAAACATCATTCTTTAATATTTAATATAATATTTATTATTTATCTTTATATTTTCATCAATTAAAAAGTGTCTCTCTTAATTTAATATTTAATATAGTACATATTATTTATTTTTATACTCTCGCCAATTAAAAGAGTGTCTCTCTTAATTTAATATTTAATATAGTAATATTTAGTATTTATTTCTATATTTTCACAAATAAAAAAGTTTTCCTCTTAATTTAATATTTAATATAGTAATTTAATATTTATCTCTATATTTTTGCCAATTAAAAAAAATGTCCATCTTAATTTAATATTTAATTAGAAATTATCTGGATCAAGGGTTATTTAGTAATTTGATATTGTAACAGCCATCAGCTAAATGTAACAGCTATAAATTCTAGCTGTTGGAAAAATTGGCTGTTGGGTTCCAACAGCCAATTTTTTTTAATTCACCAAACACTTAAAAATTGGCTGATAGATATCTATCAGCCAACCACTAATCTCTAACAGCCAAACCAAACACCCAATTAGATGAACGATTCCTTTCATCAGTGGTCGGTACCGGCCATTGATTACATGTGCTTATCTTGTGGTTATCTGGTGCCATAGAATCGAAAACCCATCTTGTTGCCTTGCGGCCTCAGGCCCACTTCGAAAGTTCCTATCCAGCAAATCTAGTTTGTTTATCTCAGAAGCAAAACTGTTCTAGTTAAATGGTCGTACACGGGACATGATGATTTGAGGAAATCCCAGATTAATTTCGATATGGACAAAAACAATTAACACAATAAGAGAGATCGAGGAGTTCGTATCTAAATTGGACATTACCACTTTTGGTTGACTTCAATTTCGTTTTGTTCGTCGCTTTCTTTCTGATCAAGGAACGTGTTAAAGTATACAATAATTCGGAGTTTATTTGGGAGTAAGCGAACAAGAGAGAAAACCAAGTAAACGAAAATATACATAGTCGAACATATTTGTATTGATCCAATGTGAAATTGAATTTATGTAATTAACGGTTCCGCCGACCTTACCCTTAGATATCTAGGATGTATTCCGATTACATACGTAATGTAATACTCGTGGTTTCGTTTACCTTTTGTATGCTTTATGTAAAGTTTTTATGATATTAATAAAGTGTTCGCTTATTAAATATTGATATCTCAAAAAACAATTTATTTGAATAGGCTTTTACTTTGTAAGCAGTTATGTTGTGGCCCATCTGGTTAGGCTCAATAAGCTCGAGGAGCACACTACAAGTCCATAAAAACGTGGAAGCTTCGGATTGTTTACACCTCGTTTATATAAAAGAATTCCGTTAAGATCAATGCAGAAATGGTGAATATTTTTTTATATTGGATTGTCATATTTTGAATTTTCCAAATTAACGTTGCACGGATTTTGGATTATCTATTTTTAATGCTTGATTAATCTTATATTGATTTTATTTTTTAACTTCATTTGTAATGATAATCATTGAAGCATTCATTGGATTCACCAAGACGGGTAGCTTGTTCAATTATTGCCCTTACATAATCCTTGCACCAAGATCATTAGGTAGCGGATCTAGAGAATCGTAAGATTTAACTAAAGATTAATGATGTAGGGACTGGGACGTCAGGATTTGTTGGGCAGCAGGTATGAAAAATAATTGTATTCTAGTTATTTTGATAGACTATTATCACAAAAGACCAAATATATTTTCTCTAAAGGATATAAATAATTACCAAATTAATTAATTTATATTTGAGAATATAAATTTTAAATGTTAATACTAATACGTTTAAAAAAATTCGAAAGTAAAATTTCTTGATTAACATTATATCGAAATCCTTGAGAGATTCATTTTGAAACACGTGATGAAGAAGAGAGCAGCTGGAATTTATACATGGTCACGCATCATTCCATTACACTACATTGACATCTGAAAATACAAGTTGTCTAAGTAGACTTTCGGTGAAAAATAAACTAACAATGGAGTAGGTAATTAATTGATTATAAAATAAAAAGCTGGTAGACGATGAAACCTATAAGTAAAATAAATTAAGCTGAACAAGTTGGCATCCCGGAGGGAGGAGCTCGAACGCTTGTAGCAGTGCTGTTGCCGTTCCTTACGATTAAAACTGTCTGCATTCCCCACGCTGCGTGTTTGTCGATATGGCAATGGATAAACCATACTCCTACAAAATTAAAAGTTAACAATAACTTGTGAGAACGAAAGTAACCCCCACTCAAATATAATTTTAGTTAGAATATATATTCAACGCAATATTTTAAAATAATCTTAAATATGCAATACCTTAATATAATGAATAAGGATATTTCTCATCACATTGGCAATCAATGTTTGTAAAAAACGGATCGGGAGGTGACCTTAAAATTCTTTGTTTTCTGGTCTATCTAGATTAATCCGTAAGACCGCCAATCAAACTAAATATTTCAAATATTTAATAAATAATTAAATTTAGTATTAAAATGTTAAGTTATTCAAATTGTTTAATCACTTTATTGAAAATTGATCATTTTAAAGTACAAACTTATTTTTAGAGAATTTTGGCCAGGCCTACTAGTCCAACCCGGTGAAACCCATGACAGCTTGACCTATGTTAAATGGTGTTGACCATGTCTGGTGTTATACCCTCTGATTCCGATTACATTATTTTTAAACATTTCTTGTAACTAACAATCTAATAATCTCAACTAGCTTTACTTCAACAATTATTGAGATTTTGGGATGTTCATGATTGTGTTTAAAGCTTACCGGGATTATTGGCAACGAATCGAATCGCAACCCATCCACCCTTGGGCACTCCCCAGGTGTTGATGAGAGGCGGGTCTTTGAGGTTGTAGTTTTGTGGGTCGGTGTCGTTGTTCCAATTGCCGATGCCGGACCCAACACGGTATGAGCTGAAGCCGTGGATGTGCATGGGGTGATTCCCGGCGGACAACAAAGTGGTTCCCTGGAACACTATTTCCACTTTGTCAAAATAGTTCAAAACCTTCACCTTTGTCCCATGGACTGTGAACGGCGACACGTTGGAGGTGTCTCCGGTGAAGTTGTAACTGTCCGTTGGGCTGTCCGGGAAGTCTGTGTCATACACACCGTTCAAGTTGCTGCAATAAACAATGTTCCATTAAGAACAGTATTTTAATTCTATAAAGTTCGAACCAACAAAGAAAGCTAGACCGTCATAAATATAAACGCACAAAAATTTACATAAAAAATTTCAAGGCGGAAAAAAAGCAGAGTAAAACACAAGACCATGCCAGATGACATTTTATTAGAATTCAAATTTCTGCAAACATAATTATTAATGTAAAAATTCATCTTTTAAAAAACCAAACACATAATTTCAGCAACGTATTTCTACATACATAAAATAAATTACTAAAGAGTCCTAAATCACAATCTCAAACCTCACCTCTTTGATCTGGCAGTTTACTTTACATTTTTTTTTCCAATTATTAATCATTTTCAGGGTTTTATTCCCACAGGAACTCATCATTTTCTTGCTACTTTAAGCAATAGAAAAAGATATATTTACGACCAATCAAGTAATAAAGAGTGGGACCTACTTGTAATAAGCCTGGAGGATGCTGACGTTCTTGGCTTGGAAGCTGACATTGTTCAAGCTCGCACCAAGAGCTGCGAAATTACCATCACTGCAACTGGCGTCCTCGCAGTTGATGAAGTTGATCGCAATCGCGATAACGATCCGCTTATTGATCGTCTTCGGGAGGTCGAACGGGTGGCCGTAGCTATCCAAGCTCTTCAACTGGCTGGTGAAGTTCCCAACAGCCGTTTCATTGGTGATATCTGGTACGATAGGGAGAGGCATATCGGCCGGACGGGTCACGTTGCTCCCGTTATATTGGAAGATCGCGGTGGTGGTGGTGTTGCTGAAGGTTTGCCTCGTACCGGAGACGAAAGGGCTCGCGGCCATGTAGTAGTAGCTAGGAGTCTGGTTGGCCTTCAGTAGGACGTCGAAAGTTTGCCCCGGTGTGATCATTATGAAGCTTGTTGCGAATGGCTTCACGTAGGCAGCGTCTTGTCCGATTACCGTGAGGGTGTGGTTTGAGATTCCGAAGAACATTTCATCGTTGACCACCGAGTTGATTATGCGTAACATGTAGGTTTTGCCGAAGGTGACGTTCATGCGGAATGTGGTATCTGAAAGATATTATTTAGGGTGATTTAAGTGAAAAAGTCCAAGTTGAGGAAAAAAATAAAGGGCGGTACAATGACTACGAGAAAAAATTCTCAACTTTCACGATTTTCAACTACACGTAATTCCGGGAATCAGTAGGCCGAGTTCAAACCATATAGCATAATTTATGTCAAATACCCGACACCAGCGAACAAAATAATAGCTGTTTTATTCTGTTTTCATAATTAGAGCAATATTGTTTCAATTAAAATTCACGTCTGGAAAAAATGCTGTAAATAGTTATTACAATTTGATCAAGATATGAACTATATACTCATTTTCTTAAACAATATAGGTATTCAATGATTTATAAAACTCTATCAAGGTGAAGTTTCAGAATGCAAAATAAATAAAATCTGTTGATTTCATATAGTCATAACTCATATGTAATTAATATTCTTACCGTTGGAGCAGTCGTAGAGGTCACCGGGTTGTCCGTTAATGGTGTAGCCATCCTCCTTACCTGGGTCGCCACCGCTTGCAAGACCATCTAACACCATTTGCCTTGGGTCCCCATTAAACCAAGATCCTGCAAAATATAATAAATTAACGGGTTATCGTTGAAACGCAAAATTTATATCTCAACTCAATCAAACGTTAAGGCATCCCTGTATACATGAGAATGAATTTTAATGTACATACCAATAATAATGGTCTGTTGGGAGTCGGGCGTTTTTGTCTTGTGGTAAGTTCCATTATTGGGCAAAACAACGATGGCCCCGTAGACGGTGGCGCGAGTCCAATCGTTGTGAGCGTGCCACCAAAGAGTTCCTTCTTCGGTGCTGAGAATAACTTGATATGTAAAGTTGGTTCCGGGCTGAATTGGGCATTGTGTAATATTCTCTGGTCCATCGGACCACGGATTTCTTGGTTGTTTCACTCCATGCCTGTGGTAATCAAATTATGGTCAATCTTATTTTTCCATCAATAGATGAATTTTATCGCTCCAATTGCTATTAGATGTATATAGTATTCGTGTAACTAGATCTAGTCCAAATACCGGACCAATTTTAAATATTTGGTTAATTAAGGGATTTAATATTTCATACCAATGAATTGTGACGCCATAGCTTCCTTCATTGTGGACATTGACAAAGAAAGTCTCTCCTTTACGAACTGTTAATGTAGGTCCCGGAAAGGCGCCGTTCACCGTGAGCATACTCTTGGTGGTGCACATCCTAGTAAAATTTGATTCTTGTAGCTGCAATTCGTAATTATCAACCAGTCATTTACAAGTTTATGAGTACAAAAAAATGAATGGTACATATTATTTTAATAATGATAATATGGACTCCGTTTTGTTGAAACTATTAATCCTCTGAGTATACTCTCGGCGGTGCACACCCTTTCTCTATGCAAGTAACGAGACTTTTCTAGTGAACTTATAATAAACATGAGGTAAAAAGTGAAAAAATGTATGTGTATCAAAATGCAATAAGAGTCGTTAAATAATTTGATACGATATAAAATACAGTAACTAATTAATTAATGAGCAACTATAAGTAAGATTAACTAACGAAAAAGCTTAACAAAAATCTCAAATTTAAGCTCTTTAAAAATGTAACAATGTAATTTTCATCATTAGAAAGTCTGGCTGGACTCAAACTAATATTAGTTGACAAGATGAATAAAAAAATTAATTGGCAATGAAACGGGGCAAACAGTAATTGAACTTACAACAAAATCATAGTAGCGAGCTGCTCCTTTAACTTCCATGAGCCCACCCAATAGAATTAACCCAAAAACCCCCAACATCAAACTAGGTTTCAGAGTTGATCCCATATTTCCCTAAAATTTGGCTCCACCAATTAAATATCAATTGATATTTGCGATTCTTACACCGAAATATGTGTTCTCAGGTCGCCGATGTCTAGCTTTGTGATATGATCTAGCTTTGCATTTGCCCGATACTTATAGAAGAAAATCCCTGTCTTTTTCTTCTATTTCCTGTTGGCTTCCTAAAGAGAGACTCTCAATGGTCAATAAAATATTAGTTAATTACACGTCAACAAGAGTTGCTGGATTAATTATTGGGTTGCCACGATCTGTATAAACTCTTTGAGTGTTTTGTTATACCGTATAAGTTGGCTACCCGCCAATCTTTTTTTTTCATAATTTTTGATTAGATACAGTGTTTTTAACATTGTATTCGAGAGTCGTTATCCGAAAATTCTTAACTGTATATCATAATTAAAAAAATAGTTAGTACACATTTCACCTACTAAAATATATTTGAATTAACAGTACAATATATTCATAACTTAACGGAAATACAAAGTTCAATTCTTAATCAATATAATCTTGACATAGAGTATATAATTTTAATATATATAATCTATCATTCAAGAAAAAAAACTTCACCCCTAAACGCTGTTTCAAATGGAAGGTAGAAAGATAAGTATTGACTAAATAAATTGTGGCAGATGGTGCTTAATTGATTTCCTTAGTATAATCCAACTAGCTTACATTTTTTGGGGGTATTATCTAGCTAGCTTACATTTAAATTGCCGATGCGAGTAGTGTTAAGCAAATGGTCATAAATAATTAACACAATAATATATTGCAAACACGAAAGAACGAAATTTCGGAGAAAATTTAGTTTGAATTAACATTAGTAACAATTTAACATCTGACTTTTTGGTATGATAATCATATCTCCACAAGTGTCAAAAAATAATTAAAATAAGGTCCACCACATGCGGGCGAGAAGTCACTTTGATGCCTATCCAACGTTAAATTGTTAAAACTTAACATCGGGATCCGCCTCGAACAGGAATAGTCAGTCCCGTTGAAAAGTCCATAATGGGCCGGATACTTGGGTATTAAAAAAAAAAGAGAGATTAGGTATACTATGCTAATTATCACAAAAAAGTTATAATATGCTAATACTTATTCAAATGCGTGGACATAATTTGAAACAGAATAATTCAAAACTATTTTATGTGAGTAAATATAATTCTTCTTTTTAGTACTAAGAATTTATTTACATAAGTAACAGTTTTGTGTGTAAAAATTAAATTTGTATCAATTTTTTTCAAATTACATAATCAGTAATTTAACAAAATATTATAATCAACTAATCATAATCTGCCTCCAATAAAATAGGTATAGTCAATGGGGTTGGGAACGAAAGTGAATTGTTTATAAAGTAGATAAAAATAGGCCACAGCGGACATAATTTTTAGGGAAGGTTTTCAGATTGATATAATTTTTTGTAACATAATATTAGAATCAACTAATCATATATAGTTATATGATCTGCTAAGCTCACAAGACTTTCCTAGAGAAATCATTATTTCTAAAAATTTGGAATTAATATGCAAATTCTATTGTTATATTTGGTGCATACTATTGATTGCCGTACGTTTATATATCAACGAAATCAGCCGGATCTTATGTAATTTTTTTCCGCCATTTGATTGTCTAAAATTTTCTTTTGTTTACGTGGGTTTGGAAGATCTGTTCAAATATTTTCTTGTCGTTGAACGATTTTATATCCACCGATTAATAAAATCTTAGCTAAATAAAAATTGATCAAATATTTAAATATTGAAAAGGGGTGGGCGAAATTGCGAAAAAGTTAAAGTACCTGTGCAATGTGTATGTGATTTGGATCGTCGAATTACCTCTAAATTAATGGTCCAAAAATTTCTCTAAATTTACGATTTATATCAATTGTGCACGCGATCTGACAAACCGAAATGTAAATACACACGCATCCATTCCGTTGAAATTGATTCCAACGCCGACGACCGACTAAAATAATGTTTCTTGAGAAGGATGTGCACCTTTATGTAACTTTTATTCATTCCTAAAGCAAAATACATAGTTCATAGTAAAACCAAATAATGCAGACAGTAAAAAGTTGAATATATCAAATTGTTATTTATAAATGTAAAAAATTTGTACCCATAGATTTCAAAAAATTTATACACATAGATTTGATTGAGTGTATCCAGTTTATTTATAAATGTAAAAAAATTGTACACATGGATTTGATGTTTTCATCCAATGAATAATTGAAAATGTTATAAAAATTGATTGATTTTGTGTCTGTTGTTATACTACTCACTTATTTTTCATCAAATATTGATAAAGTTGAGATTTATCACACACTACTTGCGAATACTTCGAAAATTTTTACATATGTGAAAATTTATATATTTATAGTTTTAAAATTTGGTATAATTTATGAAGTTTTTAACATAACACAATGAATAAAATAAGTTTTACATCATAATTAGACTCCTCGTAATAAAATTAGTTAGACATTTTTGGTCACTACTTTTGGTATAAGAGTAGCGCATATAAAATGTGTCATTTTACATAATTGGAAATTATCTTTTCCCGATGACCAAAGTCGAGACATCGGGAAGGTCACGAGCTTAATTTAAATTCAGATCCTTTTCCCGTCGTAAGAATAAAGTCGTTGGTGAAAGTCATCAACCAAAATATACTTAATTCAATTTAAATCTATTGCCATTTCTACCAAATTTTATAATTACACTAACGTTACTCAGCTAGCGATAATCATTGTTTTAATTCACCGACAAAACGATGAAGACTCAGGTTGTCAAAGTCAAAGTCGATCTCTATATTTATATTTATATATATTGTGTGTGTGTAATATAAAAATCTTATGATAAATGTTCGGTATGTGTACAATATAAGAATCTCGTTGCCAACTGTCATCATGTCGAGCTGTTTAAAAAAACTTTTCTGTATAAAGAAGGTTACTGACCATCTTCGGATTTCGTGTGACGAATGTTTTTTTTTTTCCTTCTTCCGATTGGTCAATAACCGCGTTGTCCCTCTTCTAAATTTCCTGATTTGTGAGGGATATGTGGGGAAGTCAATGTCATTAGTCAATTAATTAGATCCTGACTCACTAAAATTTGGTGTAATTTGAACGGTTTGTTAGCTGGCAACAACTCATAAATGATTAAATCAATGCCTCTTTCTTTATTTACTGGAAAACGATATGTGTCGATAATAATTAAACCTAGCCATATGTTTCCATGTTTCCATGTTGCAGTATTGTTTTTGGTAAGTCCCTGTTTCAGTATTTAATGCAGCTTGTTCTTTTTATGAAAAGAATATTGCAGCTTGCTTTGGGTCGGAGGTACGTGGTGGAAAATGGCACGATTGGCTTTTCACTTTTATTTTATGGTTATTATCCGGCGATATATTCATGTTTTGAATTTTCAAGCTATAATATATAGAACAATATAGAAACATCACCATAAAGTCAGACACGGTAAACATCACAATGTTTTGTTAATATTCAAAAAGTCGTTATTGTTAATGCTGTATGTTAACTAGTAAACATCAAAATGTTTGTTAAGCTATAATATATGACAAATTGCTTTTGGGTTAGTTAATGTAGTTTCAAAATTGAAACTTCACTCCCCTAATTTGATTTTTTTGAATTGTCGAATTTTTTGTTAATGTCATCATTTAATTTATTTTTTAAATGACAATTATCTCCTCACAATAAAAACAAAAAAAGAAATATTAAACATGAACGTCTCCGACCTATAAAATGTCATCATTTTTTAATTTATTACTCACATGATAGATAAAGTGTAAATGTTAAATCGAACTATAAAATGTATTTGCCAAAAAATAGAGTTGTCAAAAATTGTTTTCTCTGTCTGAACGAAACCGCAAAAAAAAGTGCGGTATTAATTTCCACAGAATCGCAAAAAATTATGCCGGTTTAAGCCAAAACCGCACAAATATATGCGATTGTGCGTGTTTGCGTTGATCCCAAATGGGGTTCAATTAATTCCTCCATTAATTGAATTGAAATCAATTAAATCCCAGCCCTCCC
The DNA here is from genome assembly GCA_012979155.1 of Hypericum perforatum. Taxonomy (NCBI): domain Eukaryota; kingdom Viridiplantae; phylum Streptophyta; class Magnoliopsida; order Malpighiales; family Hypericaceae; genus Hypericum; species Hypericum perforatum. The sequence continues at coordinate 106,845 of SOPF01028845.1, read as the reverse complement.
ATTAATTGAGTTCAAACCAATTAAATTCTCCTCCTTTCCCGTTAATTTGGGTTCAAATCAATTAATTCCCCTCCCCCTCCCCCCTTAATTGAGTTAAATTCAATTAATTGCCCCCTCCCCATTAAATTCAATTAATTCCCCCTCTCGATAAACAAATTTGCGACATCTCTGTCGGTAAATCCTCCTGTTAATTGAATTAAAATCAATTAAATACCCTTTAAAATCAATTAAATTTCTCCGTTAATTGAGTTTAAAATCAATTGATTCTCTTCCCCTATCTCCCCCGTTAATTGAGTTAAAATCAATTTATTCCTCCCCTCCCCATTAAATTCAATTAATGCCCCCTGTCGTTAAACAAATTACCGACATTACAGCCCATGTCCACAACAGCAGAAAATATGGCGTTTTCGGCTTAAACCAGCAATTTTTTTTGCGGTTTCGTGCAAGTTAGTACTGCAATTTATTTAGCGGTTTTATTCTGACCCTAGATAGGGAAAAGAATTTTTGACAACCCCATTTCTGTTATTTTCTTTAAAACCAACTCCTCTTAAGAAAAATACCCGAGAAACAAAGAAAAATTCAACCACCACTAAACTCTCAACTGGCATGACATGTTTGAAAAAATATAGTTCTCGGGATAGGATATCTAGAAAAGTCGCATAAGAAAATACTTATCTCTGCTTACATAATAAATATTTTCCACGCGAATCATCATCTGTCTATTTCAGTGAGAAAAAGCCAGAAGCACCAGGATGGTGCATGTATGGATTCATTTTCGTGAATCATAGAGCCGCGACCAAGATCTACATTTTGTTATGACCCTTTAACGTTTATTATTACCATATCCACAAACTACTTCTAATTTTAAAAGTTCGTTCAAGTTTTATATAGGGACGGATGGTTCTGACAGCTTACTATCGGTGACCATGATCAATTTCAATCAATAATGGCCGAAAAAAGTCGCAGCTTAACACGATTGTGACGTTTCATCTACTTATCCTTTACTGTATCATTTCTGTATTTTCCATTTTGGATTAAATCAAGTTTCGGCTACTTACCCTAAAAGAACACGAATAATTATGACGTGATGAAGAGGCATTAACTTCTCAATATTCTTTGAGCTGTCGGTCGCAAGACATTATCGTAAACCAACGTGTTTACTACTCGTGTAAAAGACAAATTTAGTTTATGTTTCGAAAGATAAAATATTCTTAGATCCTTGAAGTTTGAAGAAATACATGTCGGCTCATAATTTGATAGACCATGGGAGCCTCTGATATTTATATTTGTGGAACATTGGGGATTCAAATGCCCATTTCACAAAAAAACTATGAAACTTAGTGTCAATTATGTCAATTCTCATGGACCCACATATATTTTACCTTTTAATAGATTTCGAATATAATCACTACGTGGCTGTAAACTGATTAATATTAGAAGGTATAACTGAAAATTCCATGACATAGCAGAAGAAAAAGACATCGTTTTATAAAAAGATGAGGAAAAGGATATTGTTTCCAAATTACAGTAGACCTGGTTGGGCGGCCTCCACGCAAGCGTGTACTAGTCAGATATTGGCCTTTCATGGTTGTCTTAATCCGTGGAGATTAATTTGATAAGGACAAAAACAGTTGATGTAATAACGAAGACCGAGGAGTTCGTATCAAAATTGGGCATTACCACTGTGTTGGCCTGAGCTTCGTCCATTTTTTATGACCACTTTCTTTTTAATCCCCGCAAAACAAACCTGTCACAGTAAGTCAGTAACCCGTGAGCAGTTGTTCTAGTCCGAATTTTAAAAAACCCAGAAATACATTTTACATCTATCTAAGGGTAACATTTTTGGAACCTCCAGTTATGATTCCAAAACTGCTCGCTACAAGGTTTTTGGTGAGATTTTGAGTGCAATGATTTTTTAGTTGATTGCACCTCAAATCTTTTTGTGTTGTTTGTAAATAGAGGATGGAGCTTTGACTCCTTTATTTATAAAAATATTTACTTACCAAAATTTTTTTTTTCTTGAAAGGTAGAACCGTATTTGGAAGTTTGAAATAGCGTTACGAATACGGGTTTAGAACTACCGAATACAGGATTCTATTTTTATTTATTTTCACTTAATTCTTTTACCAAAAAACATAAATTAGATTTGTATTTCAACTAAATATACTGATTCCTAATACCGTATAGAGATAATACTTATAGATATTAATTAATTTTTAAGGAAATGAGAATGAATTGTGTAATTTTTGACGAATTGAAACATTTATACTATTTTGAAATAACAGTGACTTTATATTTTAAAAAATAGGAAAAAACAACAGTTCTAGAACCGATAGTTATAGTTCTGGAACTAGAACAAACGACTATGACCGTAATTTTTTCTAAAAATTCTGAAATGATTCATAGAACCGTAGTTACAATTTTAAATCCGATTATTAGAACTCTTGGTTTCGGTATCTCTGATTCCATGGTTCAAGTGTAACCATGGTCGCCCGTACATCTATCCGTTAGAGGTGCTTCAGAAATATCCGTGATAAAATAAATAGCTCTACGGATGAATGGATCAGATCAAATTGAAAAGTGGAAAGATTTGTACATGTGATACTAGTTTGTCTATACAAAAATTTAATTAACAAATTTCGAGTTTTAGTTCTTGAAAATACATAGATGTTAAATATTTATTTGAATTTTCTTTTTGGTCACATTTCAAATATTTTATGCAATTTCAATCTTGATTATTTAACCTAATAGATGTCAAGATACCATATGTTAAAAAAACAAATGTGTTGTAACACAAACTTTGTCTGCTGTTTTTCCTTAATTGGTTGGGATTATAGGGTTGAGTAGATTTTCACAAGTGGGTATTAATCGGCGTAGGCTTTGTTTAAAATGGTGAAGCATGATGTGTTATGGATATATACGTTAAGGTTTAATATTGTCTACATGACAGGCAATCGTCATGATATTCCATGCCACGTATGATGAGTTCTTAGAGTGACACATTACCGATCACGTTAGTAAATAATTAGTCCGTAGACTTACAAAAAAAAAAAAAAAATTTAGTCCACAAATAAAATGGTGTGGAGGATAGCGTCAGATTCTCTTTTGTTTTTGTTTTCGTCAGATTACATTAGGGTTGCCCGTAGATATAGACAAGAAAGCCAGTATAAAACCACCAATTACATAGGCGCACGTTACACATCTCTTATACATGTATCAAGGGCGTGTTAATAAAATTTATACATTAAAAAAGACCACGTAGCCCTTAAACAAAGGGCAGTCTAAATTTTATGTAGGGCGAAATTCTTTCTTTACGATCCAGTGATACAGTCCGATACGAATTTGGATTAATTAGTGAAAAATAGACTATCGAAAAGTATATGTGAATGATTAATGTATCAGAAGAAGTATATAGATGTGGATTTGCCGGTATATTTAATCATTTATATTTAATATAATATTGGGCTATATCCACCGGCCCATGTGACCGGCTTGTATCAGGAAAACACAAAACCCAAACTGGCCCATATCGTAAATACGTTAGACAAATTCCGGATTCGTGTACATCCAATTTCAGTACCGAATTCACGACAATGGCTAGGTTATAATTTTAACACCCTTCTTAGAAAAGAAAATCTTTAGATGAAAATTGTACAAATTTTGATTTCGTCAATATATTATTATTGAGTCATACAAATAATAAAAAAATGATGTATCAGTCCTCTCTAATATTATACTAGAATTTTCATGTGGAACCGACAAAATTTAGATTTGGCAATGGATATATAACGTTTCTAACATTTTACGAAATCAATATCTGTAAATACGATTTGTTTGAGTAGACTTTTTGTATAGAAACAACCAAAAAATTGGAGGGGGTATTAATCGATTACAAGCAATATCACTTTTTTGATAAGTATACTTCGTGTTGATATAATTTACATATTATATTGAGAATTTCTGTAGAATATCCTCACACAATGAGTACGAAGTTGTCGCAAGTGTTGTCAAACTCTAATGCATTAATTTCAATGGGAAACAAAAAAACAAGAAAGATCACTTATGGTGAACAAGTAGGCATTCCAGATGGAGGAGCTCGAATGCTTGTAGCAATGGTCTTGCCATTCTTCACGATTAAAACTGTCTGCATCCCCCATCCTGCATGTTTCTCGATGTGACAATGGATAAACCATACTCCTGTAAATCAATGAATTAGTCGTCAGACAAAAACAATAGCGGCAAAAATCGTATAATATTTTTACTATCATACTATATTAACATTTATATATTTAGTCCAAAATCTTAAAATAATACAAAACTTTAATATAACGGATTACCGGGATTATTGGCAACGAATCTGAGAGCGACCCAGCCGCCCTTCGGAACACCGACCGTGTTGATGAGAGGTGGGTCAATAAGGTTGTAGCTAAGTGGGTCGGTGGCGTTGTTCCAATTGCCGGTGCCTTTTCCGATGAGGTAGAAGCTAAAGCCGTGAATGTGCAATGGGTGGTTCGCTGCAGATAGCAAACTGGTTCCTTGAAACACTATTTCCACTCTATCCATGTAGTTCAACATCTTCACCTTTGTCCCATGTACTGTGTATGGAGACAAATTGGTGGTGTCTCCGGTGTAGTTGTAAGCCTCCGGCGGGTTGTCCGGAAAGTCCGTATCATATACACCGTTTATGTTGCTGCAATATGTTTTCACATTTTTTAAATCCATTTCCATAAGTTTAAATTAAAGCAGAAAATCATACATATATCTCTGCTATATGAGAATATTTTTATTATTATTTGGTTTGGTACTTTGACATCATACTAGCATGTCAAGATTGGAGGCCAACAATATATAACACAGCTAAAATTAGTGATTTTACATTACACACATAGATTAATATCCTGATATGACATGCAATATAAAATAAGAGTGTCAGTTGACTTTGGTAATTCTATTGCACCCGAACCTAAGACCGTTGAATACAATTTGGGTCAAGTATTCAACAATACATGCTTTTGGTAATTATCCAACAATATATGTGGATATTTCATAATTAAATTTTTTTTCAGGAACTCTCAAATTTCTATACCAAATAAATGATTTTCACTTGAACCATGTTACTTTAAAGAGTAATATAACTCTTTTTTAATACAACAATTCTAGTATTTTCGATAATTCATTACTTTTTGTGCTTATTTTCATAACCAAAGATTTTTCGTTTCTAATAACTCGGGATACCTACGTATATTTACCTCTTTAAATAAATTTCCAATTACCAAAAATACGAATAATCAGGTAATAAAAGCTGCAACATACTTGTAGTAAGCCTGGAGGATGCTGACGTCATTAGTTTGAAAGCTGACATTGTTCAAGCTCGCACCAATGGCGAAGGGATTCCCATTGCTGTTCAAGAAGTTAATCGAAATCGCAATGACGAGACGTTTGTCTATCTTCTTGGGGAGGTCGAATGGGTGGCCGTAGCTGTCCAAACTCCTCAACCGATCGGTGAAGTTGGCGGCCGCTGTGTCGTCGGTGTGACTTGGTAGGGCGGGGAGAGGCATATCGGACGGCCGAGTAACGTTGTTACCATTGTATTGAAAGATTCCGGTGGTGATGGTGTCGCTGAAGGTGGCCCTAGCGCCGGAAGAGTATGGGCTGGAGGCCATGTAGTAGTAGCTCGGAGGTTGGTTGGCCTCCACCTGGACGTCCATTGTTTGCCCCGGCGTGATCATTATGTAATTTGCCGTGAATGGAAGTAGGTAAGCAGCATCTTGTGCAACTACTTTCAGGGTGTGATTTGCAATTCCGAAGAACATTTCGTCGTTGAGTACAGCGTTGATTATACGGAGCATATATGTTTTGCCATAAGTAACTTGCATGCGAAATGTGGTATCTGAAAAGTATCAAATAATTGGTTATCAAAAAGTTAAAAAAAAATAGCAAGAACAGCTAAATTGTCATCAACCCTGATCAAAATTTGGGTTGTCCAAAACATACTTGTTTAATTCTATTTGGTTTAATGTAAATGAATGATTACCGAAAACTAATAATAGTATACTTAACAAATGTCTTATATCTTATGCTAGAAAATTTTTGTTAGTCAACTAATCCAATTGTTTTTATGACTTACCAAAAAAACACTGGTGTAATAATTTTTCGGGAGCTGAAATCTATCTAATTATTCAAAGAACTTACCAGTGGAGCAGTCGTAGAGGTCACCAGGTTGGCCATTGATTGTGTATCCATCCTCCTTACCTGGATCCGTACCGCTAGCGAGACCGTCTAACATCATTTTCCTTGGATCCCCATTAAACCAAGACCCTGCCAAATAAATTAAATTAAAAGATAATATGTATTTTAGTTTATTACTATATATACAGAGCAGAAATGTAATTGAACTATAGTATTTATAGTCATGCCAAAAGATGTTTACTCTAACTTTACAAGACAGTAAAAATAAATTAACAATTATGTCTAAGAAAATTATGGACGTGTGTGTTGTGTTTACCAATAATGATGGTCTGTTGGGCGTAGGGCGATTTCAGTTTGTGAAAAATTCTATCGCCGGGCAAAATAACGATGGCACCGTAAACAGTGGCTCGAGTCCAATCACTGTGAGCGTGCCACCAGAGAGTGCCTTCTTCGGTGCTGAGTATAACTTGATAGGTGAAATTAGTTCCCGGTTGGATAGGACATTGCGTAATATTTTCAGGTCCATCTGACCATGGATTTCTCGGTTGTTTCACTCCATGCCTAATCAAATAAACCATACCATTTAGCATATTCTTATATGAGCACGTCGATAAAGTCAATATAAAATTTGACGGACATATAAAAACTTGGCGTGATTCGTACCAATGAAGTGTGACACCATAACTTCCTTGATTGTGGACGTTGACATAAAAAGTGTCTCCTTTGCTAACTGTTATTGTAGGTCCCGGGAAGCTGCCGTTTACCGTGAGCATTGTCTTGGTGGTGCACATCCTCGTAACAGTTGATTCTTGGAGCTGTAATAGATTGTTGGATAAAGTTTACAATTTATATCAGTCTTGCATCAATTAAAGTTTTATTTTAGTAACAATCATTTACATCAATTCTCAAAGAAATTGTTCTAATATTCAAAATGTCTCTACTTCTAACTATTGAAAATGTATCAATGTTATAATACTCTTTATAAGAGTTTTTCTGTAATTACTATGCATGCAGGTTAATGTAACACAAGATATATGTAATAACTACTCAATCAGCAAATGAAACTGCACAAACACAACTTACAACAAAATCATAGTAGCGAACTGCTCCTTGGGCTTCCTTGATCACACACAGCAGAATTAACCCAAAAAAACCCAACAACGAACTTGGTTTCAGTGTTGATCCCATATTTTCCCGAGTTAATTTTTTTCTTCTAATATTTCATATTTGTGCGAATTTTAAATGGAAATCTCTTTTTATAGAAATATGTGTTATGAGGTTGCCGTGTGTCTAGCTTGTGATGTGTGATTACTTTGCATTTGATCGGTATTTATATAGAAATCAGTTGACTTTCCTTCTTTCTCCCAATGATGAAGGGAAATATTGTTTAATAACAAGTTGGAAAATATTTTCTTTATTAATTATCCAGTTGCTACAATGTATACGTCAGAAAAATATAGCAATTAATTTATATTATTTTCATACGACGAAAATGGTACTTCTAACTAAGCATGAATGAATAGATCTCCCTTAGTCCTTGATATAAGACGAGGCCGGCAACATTTTATCCAAACATTAAAATCGGTCGTGCATTAGCAGACAATATATATATATATATATATATATATATATATATATATATATATATACACAACGAAAGTTATGCGAAGTTAAAACTAGTACATTACACAAATCCGTGTTGGGTCCGCATATCATTCACTGGCATACATTTTACTCCAAAATCGAGTGTGGACTACCTAATTTGTGGTGGCGGCTCTTGCATAATTGCTTTCCTTCAGTTAGTCTTTTTAAACGATAAATTTCTATTTATTTACGATACTATTTTACATAAGGATTGTTCAGAAGAAAATCCTACTATAACAGATGCGTAAAACTAGTGCAATGGCGAGGTTGATAAGTTTCGTGGCATAGTCAACGTGTCTTGCCTACAGTATACCGAGTTAATTCCTGACTAATTCAAACACTCCATAGGTATTTGTAATCTTGGTGTCATCCACGATGCTTTTTTCGTAATTTAATTTTTTAGTAAATTTTACCACTTGACGAGAGATTAGGAGCTCATATTTCTACATACAATATCAATAAAAATTTATATCTTTTAAAATAAGTGTTTGGATGCTCGTTGGACTGCTTTCCAAGTAATCGCAATCAAAGATTCCACATCATCCAATTAGAATACTTTTGATTACAATTATATTGTCAGTGTGATAATCTAGCACTTCAGATTAAGTATAACAACAATAATATATTACAAATAGGTAAGGAACTTATGGAGAATTCGAAAAGTCAACGGAATGAACGAAGTCGTCCCTGGGAGCTGATCTTCGGGATGAACGTGCGTGCCACGCGACGAGTTAATCAACGAAACGCGGTTTTGTTTTAGGCTACAATCCCCTTTTATTTTAACTCTTATAAAATTGATCACATTTAATTACTTATTGTTTTAAAGTTATATAATAAATGAAAATTCTATATTGAGCAGTTAATCATGTAGCTCATCAATATCCACATGTCATGGCATAGTGATGAAGTTTTTTTTTTGGGTGAGAATATTGATGAAGTTTAGCTCATGCATATTTAACAAACTTTCTTTTAGGACAGATTATCATACCGCTAATATAAACATGATAATTTTGTTTATATTTATTAAGGTTTGACGGAATTAACACTTAAATTCCTGTATTGTCATCTAAATACGGACATACATCCCTAACGTTGGACATACGACCAAGTTTGCAAATGATTAATGTAACAATTCACCGGCGGAGAGAAGCTCCAACTGGTCAAAAGTCAATTGCGTGTTTGTATTTATTAAATGTGCAACATATCTTGAAAACTGTGAATCTCATGTCCGGCTATATTGAAGAACTCTTATATTTTTTTTGAAAGTATATATTATTTATTAAACAAATCTCGTTATAAATATCACACTACATAATCCAGCGATCTTGCTTAAGGCAATCATGTAGAAAACATCCCGCCGAAACCACCTAAATATAAGACTATCCAATCTAACTTATTCGTATAATCTTCATATAAAGCAACATGAGATTGAGACTGTGGACCACATTAAAAAATCGATTGTAGTTTTTTTTTAGGAAAACCCATAATGCGAAAAATCGCGAAAGCACACACTATAAAAACCCACCCCAACCCTTACCTGTACCACGGACAGCAGAGAACAAAACAACAGGTGGATAGCACTAAGAAGGATCTGCGATTCCATTTAATCTTTTTTAATAAAGATTTGATTTCGAGTGGATACCATTTAATAAGGAAAAATATATTAACAAATCTCTAAGGTTTGATATAGTACTTTAAGATCTAGTATGCAGTTAAATAGCCCATGAGTTATGAGAACATGAGCTCACTCGTCCCCTGACTCTAATCTCAAATCCCACATGGGAGATGTTGGGCTTTGGGCCCAACTCGCATTCATCATTGTGAGAGTTTGGGCTCGGATCTATTAGACCCGGAGGCCTAGTTAAGGAGCCAGTCAACAAATTGGACCTGGACTCATCAGCGTCCACATCATCATTGACGTGTCGCTAACAACAGCACAAACAAGGAGGAGCTGAAGTTAGCGCTTATGCAGTTGTCGCAAAAAATGCTGTGCCACATGGCAACATGCCAGGCTAATAACGCGACGTGCATGCATGCTAACGTGTCACGTGGCGAACACGTGGTCTATCTGCTACATGGCGAACATGCGTGTCTATTGTCACATGACAGAAGTCTAGTGCCACATGACAGGACACGTGGCGGACATGCGTGTCTGCGGTGCTACGTGGCGCCACGTGGCTTGCCACGTGTCAGCTCCTCATCTCTCAGATTTTTCTACGAAAGGGAAAATTTAGCAGAATTAAAATGTAAGTTTTCTACCCAAGAAACTACTTAGACAAGAAAATTTTGGATTATTTCTAAATTTTTCTATAGATTTATAATTAAAGCCAATCGTGGAAATCTAGTTACGAATTCATTCGATTGTCATCGTAATTTGACCGACACTCGCAGTAGCCGATCCCGACCTGTGACAAAGCTCGCTTCAATGAGTAAATTTGGTTTAATTAACATATTAATAATTTAATTAAATAGAATTAGCACATAATTAAATGATAATTACAGAATGATTCGAACAAGAGATACCAAAAATAATCTTCCATCATTTTATAACTCTAAAATCAAGGTAAAACATACTAATTACACTCTCAAGTAAAAATGAAAAATTAGTTGTTCGAGTTTAAGAACAAAGATAAGATCCTAAATAACTCAACATATAAAAAATATTTTCTCTTCCTTGTCACGCAAAAGACCAGAAAAGAGCCTTCTACACTCATGAAAATAGTTTTTTGATGCGAATAAACAACATAATGAGCTCGAAGATGGTAACTTTATCGAACCAACAAGAAAATAGAACACATGAATTAAACCCAACAAACGGGATGGATTGGGTTTAAGATCAATTGATTCAGTTAGACCCGGTGGATGTGGGTATACTTATTTTTCTTTGTATTTTCTAGATTTATGTGTTGTAGGAAGATCTGAGAGTTTTAAAATGAGTGATAGTATTTTGATAATCTCATGTATTATTTGAGATGTAAACTGGTCACGAGCACTAAAACTTTCAATTTTTTTAAAACTAAGAGATTAACTAAGTATGGTATGGACTTCCATATGAAAAATCTAAGAAACTTATGGAATTTTCCTTAAATAAAAGAAAAGGTAAAATGTGAATGAGACCATAATTTTATTGAAATTAAAGGTGAAATAGAGTCGTGTAGATGAATGCTCTTTTCCCGGATTTAAAAATCTGATTTTAGATTTAAAAATATAGATACCCTGAATCCAGATCCATAAACCTAAAAATGATAGGATCTATTGGCACCCTTATTCGATAAATTGTGTAATTAAAAGAGAGCGTAATGAAGTTTTGGGTTTAAAGATAACATAATTAGTTTATTGGTTTGAGAAATAATACGAATATACTTATAAAAAAGTGTAATTAGCTTATTGGGTTAATCACAATCATAGATTTCTAGCTTGGCATTAGATTTCTACAAATATTGACCTGGAATAAAAGACAGTCATATGAGAGGGAAATACTTTCGAACTTTCGAATTAAAGAAATTGGTATCTACTTGTTCTTGAAGTGTTGCACGCTAGTCGGCGTTATTATGGTTTTGTTTCATTGGCCGTGAACAAACAAACTATGGTGACGATTGATCAAGCTAAGGCTCTCCACCGATGTTGCTATTTCTTGTGACGAGGGTTTGAACGTTGAGGGCACCATTAAGTTGGTTATTCGGATGCACCTTCCTTGAGAACAAACAAGGAAGTAAGTGTGGGAGTGTGATGTGTGTGTAAACACATGTCACATTCACAGTAGTTGGATGTGTGTTAGTTGTGTTTTAGGTAGGTATGAGTTGAGTTGTATACTTCTTTTATGTTGTTTTGTCGTGTCGAGTCGAGAAGTAGAGTACCTACTGATCTTGTGTGTCTTGTAGGTGTTTGGGAGAGCACGACGAGTTAGACGAGAATCGGTGAGATTGTGAGAAGATTTGAAGAAGGATCGAAGAGCTGTTGAGGCATGCCCAATGATCGCTAAACTCCCAGCGATCGCTGGCCAGGCAGATTCAGAATTTGTTATGGACGAAATCTCGCCTGTTGAAGAAGTCTTTTAGATATAAAATAGGTTAGCTAGTATTGGAAGACTCTGGACCAGACATTATTAGGTTAAAACCTAGTTTTCCATCCTTATTGCTTTCATATTTTCAAAGTAACATTCAAGTAACAAGGTATTTTCATATTTTGCAATAGAAGAATTATTTTTACATTCAATTTCATTTGTTGTTCATTACTTGATTGTTTCATGTTGCATGTTCGTGGATTGAGATTGACAACCTTAGTTCATATAACAAGATTACATCCGTCTGTTCGTTTTATTTTGTTTATTTATCTTTGTTTAGATATTGTTGTTAGGGTTTAGGATTGACAATCCTATATTCAATCGCAATCTTATTCGTAGTATTTAATCACAAACCAATCACTTAATTTCGATTGCTTAGATTAAGATTGGGAATTCATAATCCAATAATTAGAGAATTGATTCATCTGTCCCTGTGGAGACGATCTTAATCACAACCCTAGATTCATATATATATATATATATATATATATATATATATGTGTGTGTGTGTCGTCATCTAAGTTTTGTTTGCCTTGAGATAGCTTTTTGGGTCTTATTTTTTCGAATAATGGGCCCAGTAGCTGCTGGCCCAGTCTGTGGGCTGTCTCCCAGTGAACATCCTGAGCTTGCAAACCCAACGCTGGCATGTCCGTCTTCTTGGCTAAAGTTACCTCCAGGCCCGTCAGCTCTTGAACTTGTTTCCATTCCGTCCACCTCCGTTGGTGTATCACCACATTTGTAAGTAATAATACGATTATTTTGAAATTATTTATCGACTAATTAATTTTCATGAATTTTAGAGTAGTACTTATTTAATTGACATATGTTTTGAACATTGCATTATACTAAAGAAGCTCGTGAGAGGACTGTAATCACAAGGACATGAAAAAGAGACTCAATTTGGATGGCCCTAGTTAAGCATCCATCAAGAAAAATCTTCCGAACAATTACACACTGGATATCACAAGCAACACATTTTTTTTAAAGGAAAAAATATATACCAATATTACACCCGCGAAAATGACATTTAAGATTTTTGTTAATTAATTACCCTTATCTCGCCTCAGCTCGAATATCCTTTGGCAAGCAAGACCACTTATGGGGAACAAGTAGGCATTCCAGATGGAGGAGCATGAATGCTCGTAGCAGTGTTGGTCCCATTCTACACAATTTAGAACTGTCTCCATCCCCCATCCTCCATGATTTTCCATGTGACAGTAAATAAATCATACTCCTGTAAAAATCAATGAATGACTCATCACTCATTCAGAATAAACATACGAAGAAACTACCAAAAATGTTTATATCAACTCGCAAGTAATTGGTCGCAGTTTATTTAAGAGATTGCGAGTTTAGACCATTTGATATTCATACACCATTGTGAATTAATTTTGTTTTGTGGGATGAGGAATTTGAAAAATTAAAAAATTCTTTAAACATTTTTTTAATAATATTGTGTTATCAAATACTCAAATTTAAGATCTATTATTTAAGTTATAAGAATCCGTTTATCTACGTGTTAGAGCCCGACTTTTAGTCATTAATGACAGAATAATATTAATTACCTTTTGGAAAAACCCAAGCTATATAAAATTAGGTTAGGGTTTACCAGGATTGTTGACAACGAATCTTAGGGCGACACCCGACCTTAGCAACACGAATTGGATACCATGGGGACTTAAGGAGGGTTGTCCCTAAATAGGGACTAAGATATCAGCCATTAGATTAGAATATATTCCAAAAAATGCTCATCTAATGGCTATTAATGTTTAGGGATATTTAGGACTTTTTGCTAAAATTAATTGATTCTCAGTAGTTAATTATTCCTACTTTTTAGGCGAATGAACATTTAATTCCCCTTCTCTCTCCTCCTAAACTCAAGTTTCCAAAAAAAAAAACTCCGACTAGTTAATGCTTTCTTCTTTTTATGCGAATTATCAATTCATTTTCCTTCTCTTTCTTCCTAAACCCACGTTTCAAAAAAAATGTCCACCTTCCTTCTCTCGCTTGAGACTTTGAACCAGTTAAACAAACCAGTAAACCAGTAAAACAAACCAGTGAAGCAGCAAAATGAACCAGTAAACCAGTGAAACAAACCAGTGAACCAGTAAAGTATCAAAACAAACCAGTGAAGTAGCAAAATGAACCAGTGAACCAGTGAAACAAACCAGTAAAATATCAAAACAAACCAATGAACCAGTAAAATAAACCATTAAACCAACAAAACGAACCAGTAAAGTATCAAAAATAAACTAGTGAATCAGTAATAACAAGAAAAAAAGATACGTTTTGAAAAAAAAGTATATTTAATGGAGAGAGAATATAGGTCATTAATAGGATTATGGCGGATTTGGTGGAGTGATTATGATTTAATGGGGTGGTTATTAATGGAGAGAGAAACTACTCAGTTAGTAGATTATGTTAATTGACTATATTAACCTTGTCCCCAAATAGGGACAAACTAATTGTCCCCGGGATATCCACTCCCTAGGAACACCAACAGTGTTGATGAAAGGTGGGTCATTAAGGTTGTAGCTTTGTGGTCGGTGACATTATTCCAAATTTCGGTGCCTTTTCCGAGGATGTAGAAACTGAAGCCGTGGATGAGTAATGAGTGGTTGGTTCCCCGCGGAGAGCAAACTGGTTCCCTGGAACACTATTTCCTCTCTATCCATATAGTTCAACAGCTTCGCCTCTGTACCATGTATTGTGTATGGAGACAGATTGGTGGTGTCTCCGGTGTAGTTGTAAGCCTCCGGTGGATTGTCCGGGAAGTCGGTATATATACACCGTTCATGTTGCTGCAACAACTTTTCACATTTTTTTAATCCAAAGTTCAAACTAAATCAGAAAATCATAAATGTGTTTTATGAGCATATTTTTATAACTAGTTAGTTTTGTACTTTAACACACTACTAGCATAACAAGATTGGAGGCCAACAGTTTACCACACGGCTAAAATTTTAGGTGATATTATATGACGCACGTAAAAAATTAATGATGTATGAATCGGAATGTGAATGAGTAAAACCCCTATCACGAGGATTTAAAACGACAAAATACTCGTGTATCACAAAACAAAACAACTGAGTAGCAAAGTGAATTTTAACCTATATATTAGTTGTTTAGCCATAGTTCCGAACCTTCAATTTCCACACCAACCCATAATTTCTACTTGACTAAGAAAATTAATCTGCACTTACCAAAAAATAATAATAATCAGGTACAAAAAGCTGCGACGTACTTGTAGTAAACCTGGAGGATGCTGAGCCTTTAGTTTGAAAGCTCGCATTGTTCAAGCTCGCATCTACGACGAAGGGATTCCCAGCGATATTCAAGAAGTTAATCGAAATCGCAATCACAAGAAGTTTGTCTATTATCTTTGGGAGATCGAACGGGTGGCCGTAGCTGGAACTATTGTAAATGTCGAGAGCTTAATTGGTGTTCTGAAAATTTACTGTCATACTCTCTCTCGACTTGGACCGAACCTGTTTGCGGAAAAGATGGCACGATCATGAAGGTTTAGTTTGCTATTTATGGAGCTATCACTTGGGGTATATAAAACTCAAAAAATCGAATCATCTTTGAGGAGGCGTCCTATGACCAACAATTTTTTCATCATACCATCTTTTTTCGTATTCGAGAATGGCTCTTCTGGTCTAATTCAATTATACATTTAACAAGCCAGGGTTTCTCTCTTGCTGCTGGATGTCAATTTGTGATATGTTGTTGGATTCTGCCTCAATTGCCCCATATTTTTTTGTATGTGTGCCTGTTTTTAGGCTATATTATTTCGTTGTAATTTTGTTGTTGGGACCTTTGGATTTTTTGTGGCTGTTGTTTTTATTCACTTTTTGCTAATAAAATTTACTTAGAAAAAAAAATCCCGGTGCTGATGGTGTTGCTGAAGGTGGCCCTAGCGGCGGAAGAGAAAGGGCTGGAGGCCATGTAGGACGTCCATTGCTTGCCATGTTGTGATCACTATGTGATCTATTGTAGATGGCAATACATTTGCAGTATCCTGTGCGATTACCTGTTAGGAATAAATTGCAATTATGGAGTCGCAGGAAAGAATGGTAATGAAACTCATCCGATTTGTTAACTCGGTTCATTAAAAAACCAATGTATGGGCATTGTTAAGCCATGGCTTTTCCACGATTTTTGAGATATACGATTACAATGATATCAACGAGTATTTTTCACGAAACCATTATTGAATCACTAATATTGTGAATCAGCGTATTGTCCGTTAATCTCCATATGTTACCTTTAGAGTATGATTTGCAATTCCAAAGAATTGTTCGTCGTTGAGTACTGCTGCGTTGATTATCCGCAGCATGTCGGTTTTGCCAGAAGTGACTTACATGAGGAATATGATATCTGAAAGATATAATTTAACACGATTTAAGTCAGTAGCAAACAATTGTTTATCAAAAGGTAAAAACTGTGGCAGGACATACTAATTTTTTTTAAACCTAAATTAACAGTTGAGCTGTCCACGAGAAATATTTGTACTAGCACTGCAACGTGTGAGACGATTTCATACAAATCTGAGGTTCAAACTTTGACATAACATTTTTGGTATAAAATAATAAAAAGTATTTGGGTTTTCCTAAACATGGTATTTGGTCAAATTACATTTTTAATGCTCTAGTTTGGATTTGGCTGACTTGCAAACTTTATGTGTACTTTATAAAAGTTCGAACAACTGACAAATTTTTCACTAGTTGAAGCACCATGGAGATTAAATTGTTGGACAAAAGTACTCCAAGTATAATCACCAAAGAGTTTTTGTTTAAATTTTTTACGATAAACAAATCAAGAAAATATGGAGAACACATATCTCCTAAATATTTTTCATAAGAATTTTCTTGCATATTTTTTTATTTTATTTTTTGTTCAATAATACACACAAATAATTTTTCCAAAAGAATTATTCAAAGTAATGATGAGCGAACTAGAAAAATATAAGTTATTCGATAGAATAATTCTTAAATGCATGATAACGGTGTACACATCGATAACTTACTAAAAGTCACGCAGTTATCATCTTTATATACACTTACCGTTGGATCAGTCGTAGAGGTCACTGGGTTGGCCGTTGATAGTGTGGCCATCATAACCACCTGGGTCGGTACCGCTAGCGAGACCGCATAACACCATTTTCCTTGGATCCTCATTAAACCATGATACTGCCAAATAAATTAAAGTAACGGCTAATTAAGATGTATTATATGATATATATAAATTAGAATGCATTTTCTGTAATATTTAATTTAATTTATTACTATTATATATAAAGCACATTATAATTGAGTAATAACCAATAAATAATTTGATCAACTAATGATCACTTGTTCTGTTTTATTCCTATTCCGATGAAATATGTCGTTTGATTTTATTGATCGTCATAGAGATCATATATATAATCACTAATAGTATTTAGGACGCAATTAATAATTATATAAAACATACCTTGACTAGTTAAACAAAATTAATCATACAAGAAAACTATCAAGTTGAAATCAGTAAATCCACAAGACTCGACTTGCGAACAATCTCTGAGAAATGATATGTTTTGGTGCACACATCACCTAATCGACAATCTGTAGGAATCTATATTTACTGCTATAGGATTGTAACATTAGATTCATACTATTGTCAACGTTGCGATTAGGACGAGACAGAATGAGTCTTGTGTTATTAACGACGGACATTTTTTGGGTGGAAATACTTCATCATTCTGATTTCACTAATTCTTCTGAAAAATAATTTCAAGAAAGTGCAAGTCAATAATCACGTCTTGAGCCTAGGAGGAAAAATCGATAACTTAAGGAAATTGCAAACTCAGTGGATCTCAAGCTCATACCAACAAGGAAAATCGGTACAAATACTTCGTGGTCCTATTGAAGATAAATTTGTGGTAGAACTTCACCAATCCATATTACAAAAATCGATAGAAATACGTCATCAATTAGTTGAATGAACTTGGTAAAATAATTTGGTGGTAAAACTTCACCAATCTCCTAAGAAATTTGTGCAGGAAAAAACAATATAGCCTCAAAAAACTTGAGACCGAGGAAATAACCTAGAAGCGGATATCTTATTTGGTTGGGATCGCTCCTGTAGTTGATGATTGAATCAATTCAGCCTCGAAGAAGCGTATGGCTACAGTCAATTCCTTAGTCGGCCGGACATCGCTATTTCTCTTGGCAGCAACAAGATTATATAAAAAAAATTGAACAGACAACTTTGACAAGGGCTTTTGGGTGGACTTTTTTTTTTTGCTAGGGATTTATCGGTTTACTTTTGGTGGATATTTTATTCGGTGGAGAAACTAAAGTCTTCGGCTTCCGTTTTTTTTTGCGACTTGGATTTTTAGGAGGATGATCGGTGATATTGGAAAGTAAGATCTTTCTTATCGTTTTGATAGTGATGGCTATTTTGGATGTGGTATAGTCCTTTAACATGTTTCTTCGAGTAAAGTTTGTTGTGTTGAAATAGGAATTGCAATGGGCAGGATTCAGGTAGGATCTATAGGACTCAGATCTTTATCTTTTTTTATAAAGGTGGACCCAGATCTTTGGCCTTATCCTCTTTTAAATACAGGATTCAAAAATATCGGGTAGGATCAGGATCGATCTACGGGGCTATAGTACATAAAAATTATTTACTCGAAAAAATGAAAACTACAATATCAAAGTTCATATGCATTCTAAAATTAAAACTCATAATAATGATGAGACTCTCATATTCATCAAGTTATAATTCTTTCTTCGAGAACAAACAAATTACATCAAGTCCAAAAAAAAATCTAACAACGATGTTGTAGCATAAGAAAAAATTAGTAATAGATATCACGAGCAAGAGACAAATAAGCAAAAGAGTATGTCACCACCATAGTGATTTGTTTATGAACAATAGTAAAAATATACGCATCCAAACCCTACATCTTGCGTAAAGAGTATTATATATATATATATATAATTCGGGTAGGATCTAGGTAGGGTCCTATTGGTCCATATCCATACCCTCATCCTTTGTAAAAAATAGGATTCAGACAGGATTCGGATCTAAGACCCGGTCAAAGTCAACGGGTCCTAGACCTTTCGGGTCTAAAACAGGGTAGACCCTTAGGATCCGGGTCTAATAACCATCCCTATGTTGAAATTTGCACAAGTCTTATTATTTTTTTATATTTTCAAATAGATTCATGCAATGAATTATGGACTTTACAATGAATATGAGATCAATTTATTCTAAAATTTTAAGATTATAGATAGTGGATCATACTTACTTATAAATAAGCTTAATCCATTTATTTTTTTATGTTGTATTTTTTCCAACACTTCCATTCAAATGAAGTCTATTCAGCTAAAATTTACATAGATTTAATAATGCATGTCTTCTTTTCAAATATGTATCGTGCAAACACAACAAATTACTTCACAATAGACACAAATTCAACCCGTTATGATATCATGATAAAATATTTCGTTTAATTTATTGATCATCGTAGAGATCATAAATATAACCGATTATAATACTTGGTGCCCAAGTAATAATCATATAAGACATAACTAGAAAATAATTATTAAACAATACCTAATCACACTATTGAATTACCAAACTTCAATAATCCCTAAATCGAAGCCACACACATCAAGTCTCTCCTCTTCTTTCTAAGTTTTGGGATGTTGGAGACGACGAAGTATGACCCAAGTTTAAATGTTGTGGTGGTGTTTTACGAGGATAAAAGTTCCAGGAGCCAAAAAAAACTCAAAGAACGTTTATTCAAGGCCACTAGGTCCCCAAAAAAGCTACTTGAATCCAATACAAGAAAGGACACAATAAGAATAAATCCAAGCTTAACTTAGCCAAAACCTTCCCAGTTTTCCGAAACGTTTTATAGAGGGGTTGCTACCTCCCTTTAAGTGGTTCATTCCTTATATATGAAGGTTCCAAGGTCCGACAGAGTCCTTATCAAGCTAGACTTCAAGAAGGCTTTCGATTGTGTGTCTTGGAGCTTTCTCGATAGTATGCTCACTGCTATGGGATTCAGCTACAGGTGGAGGAGCTGGGTCTTTGGTTACCTTAGGGGGTCGTCCGCCTCTATCTTGGTTAATGATTCTCCCACAAACCTATTCACCCTTGAGCGGGGCCTTAAACAAAGGGATCAAATGTCCCCATACCTTTTCTTAATTATGGTGGAAGGTCTACGACGGATGGTGTTGAAAGCTGAGAGCCGAGGGTTGGTCCAAGGACTGCCTCTACCCAGGATGAATGCCAATCTTTTTCTACTCCAGTTTGTGATGATACCTTGCTCATTACCAAACCCCACCACTATAGTATCACTAATTTAAAGTATATTTTACTTTCCTTTTCTATGGTCTCAGGTTTGACACTTAATTTTGACAAGTGCGCAATTATCGGAATCAACACAAGCGATAGCTGGATGACTTGGGCCACTGAGACTTGGGGCTGCAAAAGTCTAACTTTGCCGTTCAAGTATCTTGGCGTACCTGTAGGGGCCTCGATGCGGCTAAGGTGTCATTGGGAGCCAATAGTGGAGCTTTTTAACAAGTGCCTTTCCTCATGGAGCAGCTGCTTGCTCTCTATTGGTGGTCGTATGACCCTTATCAAAGCTGTCCTCTTGTGCTTACCAATTTATTACATGTCTATCTTCAAGATCCCTGCAGGTGTCTTGCATGCCTTGGAAGAAAGGATGAGAAAATTCCTTTGGGGTGGTGATTCTAACAAGCGCGGGCTTAGTTTTATTCCTTAGAGTTATGTCTGCCTTCCGATTGAAAAAGGAGGAATGGGCCTAATCCAATTACAGCTGCAGAATAAAGCACTTTGGCTCAAATGGATTTGGAGATACTTAGCTGATCCTAATGCACTATGGGCTCGTATCATCTGTAGCATCCATGGGGAAGCTAATCACACACTCCCTACGCCTTTATCATGCATCCCCTGCCAAGATGGGTTAACTGGTATATGGCAATCTATTTGTCATCTGGCATCTTCTGATGCTTCATCTTCAACCATCTCCAGGCAGAACATCAACTTTAAGCTTAGCCATGGAAATCATATTCGTATGTGAGAAGATACTTAGTGCACGAATTCTCCCTTATCACAACTATTTCCCAGGCTTTACATACTTTGCACCCAAAAGGGTTGCTCAGTGGAGGAGTTCTGTAACACTTCCAGCGATCAAGATACTTGAAACTTCACTTGGAGGCGTGGTCTACGCGGCTAGGAGGAGGATTCTTATCAACACCTACTGTCCTCTCTTCCACCTATCTCTTCTATGAGCAATGCTGATGATCGCTTTGTGTGGAGCCTAGACCCAACTTCAAATTTCTCTGTCCATGGACTGTACAACCTTCTTTTCGATAGGTTCACTTTCATGGAACCCTCCGTCCTCCGAAAGAATTGTGTAAGGCTTGTTCCATCCAAAGTTGGCTATTTTCTCTGGATGGCTCTACTTGGCCATATCAAAACAAGGGATAATCTTCACAGGATCAGGTTGTTATGATCATAAGATACTAATTGTCCCCTCTGCTACGAAGAACCTGAATCATCTAGGCATTTATTTTTCCACTGCAACGTAGTCACGAAGGTTTGGAACTTCTTTGCAAATTAGCTGAACGTAAGATGGTGCTGCACTGATTCACCCATAAGCTTCCTAGAATCTTGGCTTGGATTGGTAAAGGGCAGTTTTCTTAAGGAAGTCTGGTTTATTGTCTTTGCTACAGTGTGCTGGTCCATTTGGAGCATACAAAATTGTCTTATTTTTTATGGCGCAGCAATGGACTATGGCCGTCTTCTTTCCCTCATATCAAGGAGAATCATGGAATGGATTCACTGGTCCAGGCTTTCCGATGCTTTAAGCTCACAAGATGTCTTTCTCTTTTTGCAATCGTTGTATTGATTTAATGCAAGTTCGATTGTGTTCTCTACAATCGATACCATGATGTAAGAACTGATAGGCCGCGACATGTCAGAAAAGCCCTACCACAGGTTTGTCCCTTGATGATCTTATTTTTCAGCTGAGACCTGCTGTGGATGATGTGCCGGGCACTAAGCCTTGGTTTTTATGGGCCCTGTACGAATGGGTTATGCCGATTTTTCGGCAAGTAGGTTTGTAGGTCCTGACTACCAGGCTTGTCGGCTAGCATGGACCTTGGCTAGCTTTTTGCCCTCGCTTGACTACCAGGCTTATTGGCTAGCTGGCGAGTGGTTTCTGCCCTACCTGACTACCAGGACTGTTGGTCAGCAGGTGCTTTGTGGGCTTTCTGTGTTTGTTTGTATAACGCTTTTTATTTTATTTGATGGCAGTTCTTGATTAAAAAAAAACTGATATATTGGTGAATTAATTAAATCTACTTTAAAAAAAAATATGAAAGTTCCAAGTCACACAACCAAAAGATAACAAAAACCTAATATAAATGGGCTTAAACAAAACACAAAAGGCCAACAATTAACTACTTTAAGCTGTAATCCCATCATACGAGTGATTTTTTGTCATCCGACCCAGTTCTTGTCATCCACTTGCCTTGCTTCATAAAAAAATTGTCGATGACCGATGAAAGCAAGCTTATGTGTGTTCTCCATGTAACATGATGGCCACCGGCGAGATCTAGGCGGGAGAGGAGGCACTTGAGAGTTGGGTGGTGGTCACTCGTGGTTAGTGTTCTTGTTAAATCTGGGTTTAAAGCTTCAACTTCTAAAAAATTTCTTAAATCTAGGGTTGATTTTTGGTTGGTATTTATGTTATAGAGGTTGAAGAAGATAATTTTTTATTTTCTAAGGGTATAAATATTATGTCACGTGGAAAAAAAATTAATTAGTAATATTAGCTAAAGATTTGAGACCAACATTTTTCTAAAAAAGAAGAACGACAAAATTAATTTTGAAAAATCAAGGATTCCACCAGTAATTATGTTGTTGAACAAATTTGAGAATAATATTTTTTAATGTTAGTAACACTCTAACAAATATTAAATACTAATGAGCAAAACTGGCAATCATGAGCTGCACGATTATTAAATTACCACTTTCTGAATAATTGGGTAACACGATAAGATTTAAGAGTATAATATAAGTTCCAGGCCGAAAAATATGTACACTATAATTTTGAGATATTTAGAGGTGGATATATTATGTCTGATAGCTTGGAATGCTGAAACATATGACCGAGGAATATTTTCCTTAACAATTTTGTATATAATTTAAAATTTTAAAATAATAGAAAGATAAATTTTTTGTCTTTATAATCAAGTCTATGATTTTGGTAACGACACGTGAATCGTACAATGCACAATCACCACAAATCCAACTTACTCTATTATCATATTGGAATGTCACTACTAACCAACATTCCTCAGTGATTTTCAATAGTTATAAATATGACATCACACTTTTTTAGTAGAAATAATAAACACCAATTAGAAAATGATTAATCTTATTATTGTTGTACCAATTTGTTCTCTTGACCACATGTAACCTAAATAATCGAAAGATAATAACTCATGTGAAAAGAAGCACCAATTGAATATGTATTATCTCAGCACTACCAAAGAGTTGCAAAGAAATTCAAGATCTTGGAGATAAAGGAGCACTGGATGAACAAATGATTAGATGATTTAATACCCGAGTTGCAAAGAGTGGCACTCTTTTTATTAACATAATTTTCATTAATAAGTTGAGTTTGCATTTAATATTAAATAAGCCCGTTACAGGCTGTGTAGTTACAAGCACAAGGAAGAAACTCCCAATTTGGATAGCTCGAGTTTAGGCATCCATGAAGAGCACAAGGAAGATTACAAGCAAGACCATTTGTTTTAATATAAATTTTTATACAAGTATTACATCTCCAAGGATTGAAACATTAGATTTCTGTCAATTTTTGTACGGCCGTTATGCCGAATGCTATGATGAACAAATAGGCATTCCAGATGGAGGAACACGAATGCTTGTAGCAACAGTATTGCCATTCTTCACGATTAAAACTGTCTGCATTCCCCATCCTGCATGTTTTTCGATATGGCAATGGATGAACCATACCCCTGCAAAAACCAATGGATTATTCATTGTTTAATTGTTATAAACATAAGAAGAAACTAAGAACATAAACTCACATCAAGTCGCAATTAATTTGATCTACTTTATTTGAAAAAATTTAAGTTTGAGTTTTTTTAAATTACTTGATATCTACTCACAAGTGTGTGGATATTAAGTATATAACTCAATTTGAAAAAAGGCATAACTCTATTAACAAGTATTTAGTAATGATATGTTCTCAAAATTTCTAACTCCATTGATTGATATTAAGTGGGAGAACCCGATTTTAAGTCATTAGTAACACAACATTTTTAAATACTTTTAAAGAAAATCCAAGCTACAATTATCTTCTACAAAGGGTCAGAACTTACCAGGATTATTGGCAACGAATCTGAGAGCCACCCATCCGCCCTTCGGAACGCCAACAGTGTTGATGAGAGGTGGGTCATTCAGGTTGTAGCTAAGTGGGTCAGTGGCTTTGTTCCAATTGCCGATGCCTTTTCCGATGAGGTAGAAGCTGAAGCCATGGACGTGCAGTGGGTGATTCCCTGAGGATAGTATACTGGTTCCTTGGAACACTATTTCCACTTTGTCCATGTAGTTCAACACCTTCACCTTTGTTCCATGTATTGTGTATGGAGACAAATTGGTGGTGTCTCCTGTGTAGTTGTAAGCCTCCGGGGGGTTGTCCGGAAAGTCCGTATCATATACGCCATTCATGTTGCTGCATTAAGTTTTAACATATTTTAATATGCTTTTCCATTTGTTCAAAATAGGAGCAGAATATAACAGTATATGTGGTTGGAAGAACGACAGGACCTGAGCAGAATATCAAAATGATACATGATTCTAAATATTCAATAAATTTATTGTAAAATTTATACCTTATAAGTACTAGAATTCCAATTGAATCAAAATTAATTTTTTGAAAAAAGTTTCTGGTTTTTGTTCTAGATTATCTCATCTAACTTATCGATATGACTGATTAAAATAATAGACAAAAGTATTGGTCCAACACGCCTCAAGAAAAATAGTAGCGACCCAACCGTCATCCAAATTTTTGTATAAAGTTGTTTTGGAATCTCTATTGAATTATGGCCCGATCTGTTTGACGTTATTTCTAAAACAATGACAATTACGATTGTGTCTTTGTTCTCATAGTTTATTTTACATTTTCTTTATTATCAAGCATTTAATAAGATTTCAACCAAGTTTCAACTTTCAAATTTCACACCAACCCATGATTTCTACTTGAACCATGTTACTAATAAAACTAATCTACTTTAACCAAATACCACGAATAATAAGGTAATAAAAGCTGCGACGTACTTGTAGTAAGCTTGGAGAATGCTGACGCCTTTAGTTGCAAAGCTGACATTGTTCAAGCTCGCACCGATGGCGAATGGATTCCCGGGAATGCTCAATAAGTTGATCGAAATTGCAATGACGATACGTTTATCTATTATCAGGGGGAGCTCGAACGGGTGGCCGTAGCTGTCCAAGCTCCTGAAACGATCGGTGAACGTGGCAGCCGCCGCATCATTTGTGGGACCCGGTAAAGCTGGGAGAGGCATACTGGACGGCCGAGTCGCGCCATTGTATTGGAAGATTCCTGTGGTGATGGTGTTGCTGAAGGTGGCCCTGGCGCCGGAAGAGAAAGGGCTAGAGGCCATATAGTAGTAGCTCGGTGATTGGTTTGCCTCCACCAGAACGTCCATTGTTTGGCCCGGAGTGATCATTATGTAATCTGTCGTAAATGGCAGTACGTAGGCAGCATCTTGCGCAATTACCTGTTAGAAATACACTGTAATTATGGAGTTGAACGAAAGAACGGCATTGAATGACAAAACAATTTGTTAATACAGTTTGATAAATTATTAGCGTGTATTATTAAGGCAACACTAATTGAATCATCGATATTCGATATTGTAGATCAGTGTATAAAATCACCTTCCAGAACCCAACATTACCTTCAGAGTGTGATTTGCAATTCCGAAGAATTGTTCGTCATTGAGCACTGCGTTGATTATGCGGAGCATATAGGTTTTGCCATAAGTGACTTGCATCCGGAATGTGGTATCTAAAAAATATAATTTACTATGATTTAAGCCACCATCAAACAATTGTCTGTCAAAAAGTATAAAATAACCATAGTTAAGTCCTTGTATTCAGTGATGCGGACCCGGATATTATTAATTCCGTCAGGATATGCGTTAATGTTAGAGGAGTAAGTGGATGTTCCATGATTGCGATTGCGATTGCGAGTGGAGTAAAATTTCTGTCTCCGGTAATAAAAATAAGAGTAAAAAATTCAGGGTGCGGCAAAACAAGAAATCACGTGATAGTAAAGTATATTAATACAATGGAGGAAACAAATTAAAGGAAATAGGAGACTGAAAGACCTCCCCGAACAGCCACGAAAATCCTCCTCCCCGAACTGACCAAACTACCAAAAACAAAACAAAACCCAACACAAAAAACCCAACACACAACACACAAACACTTCTTCTCTTGACGATCTCCACTTCTTCTGTTGTTGGGGGTTGATTAGAGCAGGGGGAGTGGACAGGCAAAATCAAATAAGAGGAGTTTTCATCGTGCCATCCAGACGTTCGACATAATTCCTGAACCAACACCAACACTACTTATCTCCCAAATCAGAATCCTTACTACTTGGACATCCACGCTAGGTTCCCCACTTTTCGCCGCTCCTCTCCACCTCCCACCGGCGGGGAAGTCAGGGGGTGGCAGAGGGCTCTTCTTCCTGTCTAACCATGGCCCCTTTTACTTCCATTTTTGTCGACAATCTCCCTCCAGAGTGGAGTTCTTCCAATCTCCGGCAATACTTCACGCCCTTATGCACTGTGGTGGATGCCTATGTTGCATCCAAACTGTCCAAACGGAACTCTAGATTCGGTTTCATTCGAATTCCGCTGTCCGAAAATGCTACTTCGGAATCCTTCTCGGCCAATGGTAAACTGGTGGAAAATAAGCGTCTCTTCGTATCCTTGGCAAAGTTCGACCGGAGAGGGTCCAAGGCTCCTGCAAAGATTTCTCCGGCCATCGCCACTGAGAACCCAAGGTCAGTTGGCTCACGATCTTATGCTGCTGCCCTAGGTATTCCTCCTCCGTTGTGTGAATCAATTGGACGAATGCACAAACTACCTGAGGAGGCCTTGGATGATTGGCTCCTTACAGGTGCGAAGACCGCCTTCCTCGAAGCTGGCCGCCCGTGGACCCCAGAGGTTTTAAGAGCATGGCTCAGCCTCTTGAAACCTCTGTTCGTGGATTTATGGTCTAGTTTTATCCTTGCTGCCGTCGGTTGTCAGACTCTGCCATCTGCTAGCCCTTGTCCCCACGTTGCAGGGACTCCTGCTTCGGTAGGTGTTGGCAAAGATTTGGATGTGGTTCAAACACCCCTCCCATTAATTAGTGCAGACTTAGAGCTCTCGCTAACTTTCAGAGCAGAGAAGGTGTCGAGTGAGGAGGTTATAGAGGGGGAAATGGTTTTACCAGACGGCCCTCAGCGAACCCGTAAAGGAGTCGAAGAATTTGAGGGTCGGCTTCCTCCAAGTGGTAGTATTGGTGGGAAGCAGTTGGACAGGGTGGAGGATGTTGTCGGAGAGGATGTCACTGTAGATATAGCTGATGCTACAGAGGAGGTTGTTTCAAATGTGGGAGAAGGTTGTGGTGAAGTTCTTGGTTACTTGGCTACAGTGGCGATGGTGGATGCCCCAGCTGCTATTTTGGTAGATGTTGAGGTGGGGATCCATACTGCAAAGATGCATGAGAGCGATGTCGAAAAGGGTGCTATGAATGCATTAGCATGTGTTTCGGAGGAGGATATTTTTGAGGCCGTTACGAATGCTGTTGCTGGTACTGATCAGTCTGCTCATGAAACAGGTGCTTTACCTGTTTTGTTTGAGACGGAAACTCAAGCTTCGACGGAGTCCAGAGGCAAAGGAAGATGTGTGGTGCCAACGAGATTAAGCTCGAGGTCTCGAAAACTCACGCACAAAGTATTTGCTCTGATGCGAAGACCTGGCATAAGATTAAGGTAGCTTCTCCTGCTCGAGCTATAGAGAAGTCAAGCCCTGAGCCCCCGAATGTAAATGACGCTCGGCTGGAGGAGCAGGCTGTCGAGGCATGGGATTTAGCACAAAGACTCGGATGCTTTTGGGAGGGCGATCCCTCTGAGATCATCCAACAGTTTAAGGAGGCGGCACGTGGTTCGTTTTGATCCATCTTTTGGCAGTGTGGGCTTAGTCGCATTGGGCTTTAGGCGTTGCTTAGAGGTAGTACATTTGTGCACCTTTGGTGTAATCTTTAGGCGTTTGTGTCTTTCGACACTTTTGGTGTAATGCACTTTGTGCACCTTTGGTGTAATTTCTTTGGTGGGTAATAAAATCTTTTACTTATAAAAAAAAATACAATGGAGGAGAAAAGAGGGATTTTTTTAGTTTGGTGTTACTATTCACAAATATTTACTAAAATGGTACCAAAAATTTTATAATTACCAATTTAGTGACCACGTGAGCTACCCAAGTAAAAAACCTGTATTACGGACCAAGATTCGGGTTTTTTACCCGAAAAACAATAATACGGATTTTCATCCGCTTGATCGATCCGGATTAAAAACTCGTATTATGGTGAATCCGGATAAAAAAAACCCCGTATCTTGGTCCGTAATACGGGTTTTTTAACCCTTTTTTTGGTTTATTAAAATAGATCTCAAAAAGTTATGCAAATTCAGAAAAATAATTTCTCGAATCCGACATCCGAGCACCAAGATATGGTTCTTTAAAGTTTTTTTTACATAATCTCTCAATTTTAATTTTTTTGAATTTTTCTAAACTTTATAAAAATACAAATATAAAAAATGGAAAAAATCGTCTTTTGGTCGGACTAGACAATCTAGACACCGTTTTGAAAAAAAAAATTGGGGATTTTTTTATGAATAGTAGCATTAATTTGAAAAAAAAACCGCTTCTCATAAAGAGAGAGTTTTTTCCCCGTCTCTTAGTTTTTATTTTATAATTTCAAAAAATTCAAAAAAAATCAAAAGACGGTTTCTTCCCATGTATTTTTTTGTATTTTTTTTCAAATTTATAAAAATTTGAAAAATTCAAAAAAATTCAAATTGAGAGATTATGTAAAAAAATTTGGAAGAGCAATATCTTGATGCTCGGATGTCCGATTCGAGAATTTTTTTAAAAAATTTGCATAACTTTTTGAGATCTATTTTAAGATAAAAAGGGCAAAAAACTCTTATGTATTGGACCAAAATACGGGGTTTTTTTACCCTTATTATGATAAACGGGTTTCAAATCCGTATAACAGTTCATGGGTAAAAAACCCGTAATACTGTTAATATGGGTAAAAAAACCCGTATTATAGTCAATACAGTTAAAAAAATCTGTATTACGGTTAATCCTAACTAGTTGGACATCTTTTTTATAATTTTAATTTCTGGAAACCAAATTTATAATTTTCCTTCTACAGTAGCACCAAAATAATAAAAAAAATCCAAAAAGAGAGGTAGATCTTGTCAGCCCTTTTTCTAAAGATTTATTTTACGTTATCCACGTGAGACATGAACCTTATGATCTTCTAGGGTAATTTCAAAATACAGTGATCGCTGTGAGATTTTTTAAGAATACGGTGGCCTAAATTGAGTTCAGCCTTAATTAATATTTCGGCTGTGGAAAATATATGTATCTTTTCATGTATATAATTTTCCATATTGGCTGATATTCAAACATTAGTTATGTCGACTAATCTACATTTATTAACGTCTACATATTTACTTACCGTTGGAGCAGACATAGAGGTCACCGGGTTGGCCGTTGATAGTGTAGCCATCCTCCTTACCTGGATCGGTACCACTAGCGAGACCGTCTAACACCATTTTCCTTGGGTCCCCATTAAACCAAGATCCTGTCAAATAAAAAAAATTAACGGGTATTTAAGATTTACTAGATATAACTGGAATGCATTCTCTGTAATATGTGTTTTAATTTATTACTATTATATTATAAATGGAGCACATAATAGAGCACATACAAAATTGAGCAATAATTATAAGATGGTTAGATCAACTCATGATGACGTTGTTCTAGTTCGACTAAGAAATATAAATTCGAGCTCATAAAAATTTCAATATAAAATACTTATTATAATATCTTATTGAAAAAGCAATGTTGGCTAAAAAAACTAAATTGGTTGGCAGCGAATACCATGTGTTTTATAAAATTATTTGGTTGAGCAATATTATTTATAAACGTGTGTGTCGTGCGTACCAATAACGATGGTCTGTTGGGCATCTGGTGTTTTCAATTTATGGAAAATTCCATCGTTGGGCAAGACAACGATGGCACCGTAGACGGTGGCCCTAGTCCAGTCATCATGAGCATGCCACCAGAGGGTGCCTTCTTCAGTACTGAGTATAACTTCGTATGTGAAATTAGTTCCCGGCTGAATCGGACACTGTGTAATATTTTCTGGCCCATCCGACCATGAATTTCTCGGTTGTTTCACTCCATGCCTATCACAATCAAATAAACCTTATCAATTGACTTCTACGTGCATGAGTTTCGTCGATAAAGTGAATACAAAATCTTGTGGACTTTATTAAATTTGGGTAGTTGTTTTATTAATCTATTTATTCTGGTTAATTATTAATTAAGACAGTTTAATTTTTTCGCGGAATTCAAATAAGGCAGTGATTGGTAGGTACCAATGGAGTGTGACGCCATAGCTTCCTTGATTGCGGACGTTGACATAAAAGGTGTCTCCTTTGCTAACTGTTATTGTAGGTCCCGGAAAGCTGCCGTTCACTGTGAGCATCGTCTTGGTGGTGCACATCCTCGTAACAGTTGATTCTTGAATCTGTAATAGATTGTTGGATAAATTTCAAAATTTGCATAAATGATGGATCCATTTAAATGTCTGAAAATTAGGTGTACTAACAATAAAGTTCTTTTTAGCTTGAAAGATTTTTAATAGTAAAATATTTCATGAATACCCGGTAATTATACGGATACCACTCGAATGTATGCTCACATATTGTTTTAGGTTTATCAATCTGGTATAGACCCATTGGACCGACTCGAATCCCAAGTACACTTTGGTCCGTATGCACGCATGTTAACGTAGAACAAGATACATAATAGCTATTTAATTAGCAAATGAAACCGGATAAACCCAGATTAAACTTACAACAAAATCATAGTACTGAACAGCTCCATTGGCTTCCTTGATCACACACAGCAGAATTAATCCAAAAACCCCCAACAACAAACTCGGTCTCAGTGTTGATCCCATATATTTCTATGCTGAGGCTCAATAAAAAAAGCTTACTAATATTTCCTATTTTGGCTCTAGAAAATACTTAATTAAGATGGCACCCTCTTTTTACAGTAATGTGTGTTCTGAGGTTGCCCTGTGTCTAGATTTGTGGTGTGTGATTACTTTGCGTTTTTCTCTTTATTTATAAAGAACGCAGCAGTTGACTTCCTTCTTTCTCCCAGTCGAATGGAAGGAACTAATGGTTAATTACATGCCAATTTTTTTTATTAATTTATTTTCCGCTTGCAACTTCCGAAATCCACTAACAAATTTATATATAGTTTTTGGGTTTATAATAATATTCTAACATGTCACTAATTATTCATTTTGTGACACATTGTTTTTTTTTTTTTGTGATTGTTGTTTTAAAAATCAAACATTATCATACTTTCTAGCGGTTCTTCTCGTGATATTTTTATATTTATAAAACTTAAGATAAAAATTTTCTCAATTCAATCTAAATCTCTGAACTCTTGAAACAAACTGTTTTATTGCCCGTTATTGTTGACTTAAAAGTTATGCAAAGTACAATACCCATTGTTGGGTTCCCATATTACTCTCTGTTCTAAACTATTACTCCGAAGGAAGGACCACATAATCAATGGCGGCAGATCTTGCCTAATTGATTTCCTTAATCATCCAACTATAATATCGTTTGATTCCAATTATGTTGTCAATGCTACAGTAAAGCACTGCAGCTAAAGTATAACATTAATAACATTTTATCTACTGCAAAATTTTATTTTAGAAAATGGTTTTTTTTATAATACATTTTACATTTATGTGATTTGAACCTAATATTTTCATCTAAAATCTTTTCTGTTTGGATTGGACAATGATTAACAACAATATATGTTACTAATAGGTAGGGAACAAATTGTGGAGAATAGGACAAGTCAACGGAATAAGCGAAGCCAATGATGGGAGCTGAGTTTCGGGATGAACCAAACACCGGTCTATTTTAGGTTACCTTTTCAACTCGTACAAAATTGACCAGATTACAGCATTCCATGAAATATTGTTATTTACCAAATTTATACATCATTCGTATCATTTTTATTTCGATAAATTTTGTTTGATAAAATCATATTTAACCAATTTAAGAGTCCATTCCTGTATTTTCATAAATAGGGATACGATCGCGACTAAATTAGCAAATCATTAATGTATTAATTCACCGACCGGAGAGAAGCTTCAGCTGGTCAAAGTCAATTTTATGTATGAACTTCATAAATGTGCTGTGTAATGCTCATGACAACTGTAAATCATGTCGGGCTATTTAAAGAAAACTCTTGTGTTTTTTAATAAAGAAGTTTCCGACCATGATTGGGATTCAAGTAATACTATCCAATAAAATAAAGAACACGTTATTCTCAGGTCATAATTATTAATATGGTAATTGCTATTAAAAGTATTACTTGTCATCTTCATTAAATCTTTGTCTCGGATCTTAACTAACATCACCAATTAATTTATTATTATTTTATTCCCAAAATACTATTATACCTATTATAATTAAATAACAAAATTTGAAGCCCTTTCAGGTTATCTTTTCCGGCTCCGGTGCCGACGTCGAAGCTCATCCAGGAGTTCGACGATGTCATTTATATTGAAAGGCAAGTGGGATTCGTCATGGTGGAGGCATTGACCCGAAATCTCGTGACAATCTCCTCTTACCGTCGATGGTCCTCGCCGTCTCCAATCGTCGATCCAATAGCAAAGACTATATTAATAATTATGATATCCAGTAATAATTTTTCCTAAAATAGAAAGTAAAATATGAATGAGACCAGAATTTATAAAACAAAAAAGGTAAAATGGAGCAAGTGGCGTACAATGTGTTGGGATTAGTAATCGTAGTCATAGATTTCTTAGCTGGAATTAGATTTCTACAAATATTGACCCTGAATAGTAGGAGGTCACACGTGGAAAGTCGTATATTTATATGAACAAAAGTGGCAAGTATTAGATGGACCAATTATTTAAGAGTAAATTACTTTGACATTTTTCGTATTTACAAATTTCTATTTTTGTTCTTTTTTTTAAACTGACTTTTCGTCCCAAATTTATAGGGAGCATTATACGTTTCTGTTTTTATCATCGGAATATTCTTTTTTTTTGTCCCTAATTTATAGCAAGAATTCGCTTGAGAAGGCTAATTTTCCTCTCCCACTTGAAAAACTCCACCCTTGTTTTCCTCGTCCTCTAGATCATCCTCAACCTTCTAAAAATGGGGTTCGGTCGACATGAGGGTTGGAAACTGGTTCTTTGTGTCGGTCGGCATGGGAGAGTACATAACCAAAATTGGGTTCGAATTTGGCACTTTTTCTGTTCAACGCGGCATTGATTTCTACATTTTTATGCATTTCAGCTTCACGAGTCGCCGACTTGTTACACTGAGTCGGCTGGGCGCGACTTCTGCGTGAAACTGCGCCAAGTAGTACGTTGTCATTTAAAATTCACAAATCCATGCGGTTTTGTCAAATACATAATCGCCTATCCACATATGATTTCGTGTTGATCTCAGACTAAAATATAATCATTGTCGGTTGAACAAACTTTGTAAGAAAAAAACTAAAATATAACGTATATTATAAAATTATATCCTTTCTTGGATAAGAATAGAGAGTTTGAGATAATAGGGGTTGCGCATATTAGACGTGGAAAACCTTACAATTCTATATCATATGATGGTTGAACATTTTCCCCAACATTTTTAAACTTTAGGTTTAGGGTTGAGCACTTTTTTATAATTTATTTATTTATAATAATATTAGTAACAACATAAATGATTGTCATCGCCACAACAAATTACAAAATGTAATTATCTAGGAGGTCCACTTTTCATATTCTGATATATAATTTATCTAATAAAATAAGTATATGTGGATTTTGACTTCTTTAACTCCATATCACAATAGTTGAACAAATAACATTCCTCTACATGTCTAATTCACCTCAATAAGATATTAGAATCTATATATTTAATTCAAAAATTTAAAATAATAATTTAAAATCTTTGAGTAATTATAAATAAGCTTATTTTCATGAATTTTAAAGTGGCGAATCTTTTATACTTAACCTAGCTGTAGACCACTATCTCAAATATTCCGGACGTTAATCAACTGAGCCATGATTCAACTTGCACACCGTCATTTAATATTGTCTATATTTTTTTAGAATTTAATATTGTCTAAATGATAAGTCAAAAGATGTACAAGAAAATCGGACCGCAGAAAAACAAATTGCTGAAAATATAGATTATCTTAGTACGAAATGGTGGGAAAATTTGGGCCACGCACAAATGCAATAAATGTTGAAGTTTCCCAATAGTATAACCTCGCCCATCTTGGTTTGCTCAATTATTCCACAAAAATGTCAAATCTTTGGATTGTCTTCGAGGAACGCATGGACACATCCATGTCCTCGGCGTTCGATCAGGACAAATAAATAGATCCTTGCCCGTAGGGGCAGGTTGTTGAAGTGAATTTGTTTATAACATAATTTGATAAATTTTAATAAAATTATATTATGATATATATAGAATTTATAATTCAAAACTCTTCATGAAAACCATATTTTCATAGATTATTGTGAATCCCTCTACATGATTTAAACAAGAAAGGAGAGATGGCATCTCTTGACGAATCCCTCTACATGATTTAAACCGTTGTAACTCATTCAAAAGAACAGCATATATAACAGCTGAAATACATGCCATGACACACTTGATCAATCGAGTACTTTGTGCTTCTTAATATAGATGAGGATGGTTACGATAGGATAGAATAGGATATTGTTAGTATCTTATTAATATTTTAGATTGAAAAATTGCACCCAAATTATATTCTTAACCTTCAATTTTTTTTATTATTAGATATTTACTCTAATATTTAGGGTCTGTAGAGTATATATAAAATAAATGAAATAAAATTAATTTTATATATAAAATTCTAATAAAACATAATGAATAATAATCATATATCAATATAAAAAAAATTAGAAGAGTCAATTTCACAAAATATATTGCAAGATTATTTAAAAATAGTATTATAATTATAAGTAAAATAATAATAAAAATTTATAATCACGGTCTATTTAGAAAATTAAAATAGGATCTAAAATAGGGTAAAAAATATAACGGCATAATAGAAATTGATAAGATTCATATTCTACCTTAAACCCGACTTTCAAATATTGATTTATATCCATATTCTGTAGATTCAATGAAAGTCAACAAACTCTTAACTCTTGGGATAAGAGTAAAATATGACATGTAGGATATAGATATTTATGCCATTCTTATAACTGATTTTTTTTTTTGGATTTTTGGCCTTTTATTTTCCTTTTGATTAGGCCCATCTTGTTATTTACCGGCTACTCCTCTATCTTATTAAATTAAGGTTTTGATGGGATACCAAAATATAATATAATATTTTTTCTTCTATGAAATTTTTACTATGATATTTAAGTAGATTGATCTTATAGTACCTTATTGTTTGTAAAGTTTTCGTGAAATAGTACATAAAATTTTGGCCTGGCTTTAATCTAATGCCATAGTCAAGATTAGGAGTGGGATTGAGTACGAAAAAAAATATATTTTAAATAGTTTTGAGTGAAGAACATGCCAGATTTTTTTTCGAAAGTGTAGAATTACAAAAACCAAAATGAAAAAAAATCCACATCGGCTAGTATGAAAAAAATGAAATGCAATTATCATAAAACACAAAAAAATATATTGACTATATGATACACAAAACATACCGATATTACATAATGAAAATGCTGATATCATAAACAAAAAATGCGAGCACAATCTCCTTTCATTCCAAACTATTTGAAATACTTTCTTTCACTTCATATCCAATTCAAACCCATAGTCAACATTATATTTTATATAGCTACCACGTGCTTTTAATATTTGGTCTAAACAATGTGAATGAAACAATTTTCTGAGCACATCGAAAACTCAGGCTTAGCTCAAAACTGGTTTTCCGATGGGTCGAATGGTATTTTTCATGGATAATGCTTTGAATTAGTTTCCTTTGAGTTTAGAGTTGGATAGGAAACGTTCAATAATACAAAAAGGATAGCGCAGAGGCCAGCATAGTAGTAGCCTGTCTGTTAATTAGCCGAGACTTAATTAAAGTGGTTAAGATTTATGGTGGTGCTTACTGCATCAAAGTTAAAAAATAAAAGAAGGGAGAATAGAGCATCATAAACTACGGAAACTATATATTGTCTCGAAGTTTGTATTATTCGATTAAACGACATCGATCTCTCAAAAACACAATTTATTCTAATAGACTTTGGTATAAAAATAAAACAACAATGGAGCCGATAATTAAGTGATTAGACTACAAGATCATTCAAGCTGAACAAGTAGGCATCCCAGAGGGAGGAGCTCGAACGCTTGTAGCGGTGGAATTGCCGTTCCTTACGATTAAAACTGTCTGCATCCCCCACACTGCATGCTTGTCGATGTGACAATGAATAAACCATACTCCTACGTAATTAAGAGAGCGTCATTAATGAAAATGTAAGAACACTTGGTACTAACAATAACAAATTATGATAATAATTCGTAATACTATTATGTTAGAATTTTAATATTCAATACAAAACTTAAGATAATAAAATTGGCAAAATTTTCACACTTGAAAAAACTAGAATTATTGAGATTTTGGGATAACGATGACAAAGTTTATCCTCATCGTCATAGTGGCCGACTTGACCTTATTATTTTGTTGTCCTAGCTAGTATTTAGAGTTTCTATTATTTAGTAGAACTCTTGCAGCCCATATCGAAATTACCTGTACTCCTAGATTTCTAGTCAATTGTTTTTTCTCAACCATTTACGAATTACGGATTCCGGAGAGAATCATTTGGCTCTGAGTTCGAGTGTCTTACCAGGATTATTGGCAACGAATCGGACAGCAACCCATCCACCCTTGGGCACTCCCCAGGTGTTGATGAGAGGTGGGTCATTGAGATTGTAGTTTTGTGGATCGGTAGCGTTGTTCCAGTTACCGATGCCTGACCCAACAAGGTATGAACTGAAGCCGTGAATGTGCATGGGGTGGTTCCCTGCGGATAGCAAACTAGTCCCCTGAAACACTATTTCCACTCCGTCCATGTAGTTCAACATCTTCACCTTCGTCCCATGTACTGTGTACGGAGACACGTTGCTCGTGTCACCGGTGTAGTTGTAGGTGTCTGGCGGGTTCACCGGGAAGTTCGTATCATATACACCATTCAAGTTGCTGCAAGAAACAAATAAGGTAAACCAATAAGAGTATGTTATAGTGGTAAGAGACTTAAAATAACAATATAGTAATTATAAAGAGTGCAACGTACTTGTAATAAGCCTCGAGGATGCTAACGTTCTTTGTCTGAAAGCTGACATTGTTCAAACTTGCACTCAACGCCACCGGGATCCCAACACCGCAAGGCGCATTGTCGCAACTCAGAAAGTTGACCGAAACCGCTATAACGACTTGTTGGTTGATCTTTTTGGGGAGGTCAAACGGGTGGCCGTAGCTATCCAGGCTCCTTAAACGACCGGTGAAGTTGGCCGCGGCCGTATCGTTGCTGGCGATGGGTAGGTTAGGGAGAGGCATACTGGACGGGCGAGTAACGTTGGTACCATTGTATTGGAAGATGGCCGTGGTTGTCGTGTTGCTGAAAGGGTCGCGGTCAGAGAATTGGTACGGGGTCGAGGCCATGTAGTAGTAACTCGGAGTTTGGTTGGCCTTCACCAGGACGTCGAACGTTTGCCCTGGTGTGATCATGATGTAATCCGTTGCAAATGGCTTCACGTAAGCTGCGTCTTGTGCTATTACTGTCAAGGTATGGTTCGCGATTCCGAAGAACTGTTCTTCGTTGACTACCGCGTTGATTATACGGAGCATATAAGTTTTCCCATAAGTTACTTGCATGCTGAATGTTGAATCTGCATGTTACAGTTGACAATAAACAGTTACATAAGCGGCGTCTTTGTTGATACGAACATATAGATTACGTATATTCGTATATTTTGTAAGGTAATTATGTATATACTTACCATTTGAGCAGTTATATAGGTCACCAGGTTGGCCATTTATTGTATAGGCATCTGAGATAGCTGGGTCACCGCCACTTGCAAGAGCATCTAACACTATTTGCCTCGGGTCGTTGTTGTACCAAGATCCTGCCAAATAAATAAATAAGCTTAAACTTATTATCTATAGTATGTAATTTTAATTATATGATTATAAACAAATTGAGCAATTTTTTTATAACAATATTTATGTGTATACCAATAATAATGGTTTGTTGTGCGTCCGGAGTTTTAGTTTTGTGGTAAGTTCCATTGTCGGGCAAGATGACGATGGCGCCATATACGGTGGCACGAGTCCAGTCGTTGTGAGCGTGCCACCATAGAGTGCCTTCTTCAGTGCTAAGAATAACCTGGTAGGTGAAGTTCGTTCCGGGCTGAATCGGACACTGTGTAATATTTTCTGGCCCGTCCGACCATGGATTTCTTGGCTGTTTAACTCCATGCCTAATACAATTATAAGATAAACATCATGAAATAGGTTAGCACGACAAATTCTAAGAAGAAAATTAAGTCGTAATTTCCAAACCCGTTAAACGTCTTTGTCTTTGCACAAGGGTTTAGTTCATATGGATCCAAATCCCCAAATAATCTACCTGAATAAATACAACCAAAAAGTCTCTGACATACCTTCAAATACACGTCATTACACTTAAGAAACTATTATCGATCATAGTTTTTTAACACCTCAAACCTAACCTTGGCCACTTTTCTTCCTAATCTGTATTCATCCCCATTTCGTTGTTACCTCAGACGTCACTAATATTGGCATGTTTACATATTAATTAATTGTTTTGGGGTAGTTAAGAACATAATACTTACCAATGAATTGTGACGCCATAGGTTCCTTGGTTGTGGACGTTGACGAAAAAAGTGTCGTTTTTACGAACAGTAATTGTAGGGCCCGGAAAGCTTCCGTTGACCGTGAGCATGGTCTTGGTGGTGCACAACCTTGTAAAATTCGATTCTTGCAGCTGCAATTGGTAATATTCCACCCGCCATATACAAATTGTGAGTGATTTAAAAAATTGAAGTAAATTTGAGATGTGCGTCCAAGAGAGAATTTTTACTTAAGTGCTTCGCAATCTATTCCTATTAGAAAATGCCTAAAAAATAATCTAACAAAGATACTACTGACACAAATAACCTATCACTTTAATTTAATAGTGCCCCCGTTGATATATGGGATATCTTTACAGTAACGCGCCAAATATCAATAAACCTTTGTTACTATTATCAATGACATTTATGAAGGGTTTAGAAAAAAAAAATTCAAATTCACACTTTAATGAAAAAAAATGTATTAAAATGTTGAATTTATGAACCTATGTCACAATAAATAAAACGAGATTAATCGGTTCAATGAAAATTTCCTATATTATAAGTCATAACACATCTACCCCTTTAGTTTTTGAAAAAAAGTGTTTTTAACTATGCATTTTGGAAGATAACGAGTGATGGATAAAATGAGCAAAATTATTTAGAGATTAATGAAACACAAGATATATGAGACTACTTTTTTCTCGGAAAGATTACTTATTTGGTTAATAACTAACTTAATGTATTAACAAACTATTCAGTCAAAACAACTGTACATTTGTTATTTACAGTATATGTATAGGTAGTGTAGAATTTACTAGTATTAGTACGAAATTGTAGCTTAAGAACACATAAAAAACAGCGTGATTTATATATATATATATATAAAAGGAAATCACAAAACCAACTTACAAAAAAATCATAGTAATGAACGGCTCCTATGGATTCCTTGATCCCACCCAACAGAATTAACACAAAAAAGGGCAACATCAAACTTGGTTTCAATATAAATCCCATATTTCCCTATGGTTTGGCTCTTTGGAATTTGTGCGAGTGTTCTCAGGTTGCCCCTGTGACTTTGTGATTTATGGTTTGTGATTTGCCATTGCAGTTGCCATGTTCTTATATAGTAGAAGAAGGTCGACTTTTCTTCTTGTTTTTTCGTGCTTGTGTTCCTATAGACAGCCAGTAGCCGATTACCATGACTAATTCAATATTAGGTATTGGGGAACATATTGCTTAATTAATTATTCCTTCGATATCTATTATCATATCCTAGAGATTTACTAGTACTACGACATT
The DNA here is from genome assembly GCA_012979155.1 of Hypericum perforatum. Lineage (NCBI taxonomy): Eukaryota > Viridiplantae > Streptophyta > Magnoliopsida > Malpighiales > Hypericaceae > Hypericum > Hypericum perforatum. Next base: position 66,319 of record SOPF01028845.1, on the reverse strand, counting down.
GAGAACAGCTGGGCAATATAAATGAAATATAGCCACTGATTTTTTTAAACAAAATTTGTATCAAATTACACCCGTCAACCATTGAACTCAATACTTTTGTCAGTTCATTGTTAAAATTTGTACAAGTGCTAGTTATTGATAACGATGGATTATTTATAAATGCAAAAAATTATTCGACTTTCTTTAACTTTTGAATTGCACATGATAATTTGAATATAATGTTGAATCACGTATTATGATGTTTTTGGCACTATTCTTATTTCATTTATGTTGAAAAATTTCTACTCAATATATTTCATTTGAGGGATAATGTTGATATTATTACATTGTAGATTGATATATATATATATATATATATATATATATATATATAAATTAACTAAAAATTTTCATAAGATGTAACCATGTTATGCAGTAACACTTTTTTAGATAATATAAGATGTTGATTTTGTGTTGGTAATCGGTGTTATATCCACCGTCAAATTATCGGTCTTTTAAACTCATTGATTTTGTTATCCATGAATAATTAAATAAGACAAATTACTCAATTAGCACCAGTCAACAGAATTGACAAAGTCAACAATGGAACCGATCTAGGGGATCAACGCCCGACAAAGATACTGAACCAGACACGTTTATTTTTTAGAGTTTTATTTTCTCTTTAATTTTTTTAATACCAACTTGTATTTGAATAAATATTAAACTGATTAATTTATATTAAATAAATTATAATTTTTAAATAGTTTCAAGTATACCTAACAACTATATTAAAGTGGCATTAGACAATCAACCTCTAGGCATATTTGTTCATCTATAACAATTTTGAATTGATAAGCTATTTTTCATTGCCTTTGAAGTTTTTTGAAAATATAAATTTATGGTAAGTAAGATTTTTCCATCTACCTGTACTATTAGAAGAGGTAATCTTTATGGCATATTATATTAGTAGAGGATAAATTTTCTTAACGCTCCTCGGGCATATTTGACAACTTTCCTTTCTCACCATGAACTGAGACAATATCATGAGGCAGCCAACTTGAGACATTAGATCAAGGCAGCCAAGTTGAGACATTAGATCAAGGCAATGCAGAAGGAGATTTATGTCCTTAAGAGTAAAAAAACTAGGATGTCGTTGAATTTCCTCCAGGCAAGAGAGCAGTCTATTCAAAATGAATATGTAAGATTAAATTTTGGCTAAATGATGAGATAAAATAATCGTGGTATGTTTAGTTGCTCGATATTTCAAACAGATCGAGAGGATTAATTATCATGATAAGTTCACTCCCATGGCCAAATTTGTGTCTCTCCATAGTGTTTATTATCTATTGTAGTTAAAAGATGTTGGGTTACTCAACAATTTGATGTCGACAATGCTATCTTACATGGTGATTTATATGAAGAAGTGTTCATGATGATTCTTCAAGGTTTTACCCGACCAGGCGATACGAGAATTTGTCAACTTTGTAAGTCATTATATAGTTTCAAGCAAACCTCTAGAAGTTGGTACAACAAGTTGGGCGACACATTACTGCGCTTGTTTATCGTAGATCTCAAACAAATCATGCTCTTTTTATAGCACAACCTCAAGGTCTGATCATATATCTACTTATCTATATTGATGGCGTGATTTTTGTTGGTGATTATGCAGACATTTTCATTCTCAAACAGCAACATATTTAGATCGTTGAAATATTTCCTGGACAATGAGGTTGCTCTCACATCTAAAGGTCTTGTGTTAAGTCAACATAAATATTTGTTGGATATTCTTCTCGAGTGTGGCAAGGTAGATGCTCGTCCCAACACCGAACAGATAAAATCACCTATTATAATTCACTAGCAACGTGGTTGATGATTCTTCACATTATCAGAACTTGGAGGGTCGCTTAATGTATCATACTATTACACAGCCCGACATTATGTATGTTATCGACATTTTTAGTCAATTGAGTCCTTTTCATGTAATATAGATCCGTTTTACATTATTTGAAAATAACACCTGGACAAAGATATAAACATGCTAATTTTGATCTTGCATCATATTATGATACAGACTAGGCTGATTGTTCGATGTCTCGTCATTTTTATAGTAGTTATTTCATTAAAAAAGTGGAACAACATACAATTTTTTTAAAAATTATGGATCCTATCATAAATTATGCTATAAATAAAAAACTTAAGGATAATTTACCTAGATTTCATTAATAAAGAAAGATTATAATAATCAAAGCTAAAACTACATTGGGTGTATAATATCCATACTTTATAAATTTAAATTAAATAAAGAGTTTTAACTTATAAAATTGGTTACATTCGACCAATATAACCATTCATGAACATAATAAAGTATATAATGAGTAGTAAGTTCTAAATTGCACATAACTTCGTCAAATATGATCGCGTGTCAATATCGCCATAATTCCCATCAGGTAAATCTAAACCGTTTGATGGAGGTCTATTAAAATATTTACTACTCGGTAAAACTATTCAATGATATATGCTGATTATATAAAGCCTGTCTTATTTAGTAACACATCGAGATCGATAATAAAATTTAATATTCAATAAATCGTTACACTAAATATGTTTATTGATAAAAAAAATATAATGAGGTTGATTATTCGAAAACATATTATTTCGAAAGACAATATATGGAAAATAATACTTCAGCTGCATGAATGAATCGGTCCATTTTAATATAATATTGGGACAAAAAAGGTATTATTCTTAGTATATTTTTTGAGAAATAATATTAATTATTCTTACCATCTCGATGATTCATGTTAATAATGATTTAATTTCGGTGTCTTGTCTTTATATTTTCTACATCTATCTTTATTTATTTTTAGTGAATTTTACATGTTTTATTTTATAATTTTATTTGTTATTTATAGATTTGTGGACCATATCTACGAAAAGAGAAAGAAGAATACTGTTATACTGCCTAGCTAACATCCCATTTAATACATCCGCGTGTATATTAATTAATTAGCTAGTGAAGTTCATTGTATTAAAAACCACCGACTGATGGAAGCTTCGTCTTGTCAAATTCAATTTTATAATTATATTATTTGTTGGCTTGTGCGTTGTGCGTTGTGCTTTTAATTTTTAAACCTTGTTTCTTTTTTAAAAAGTGGGGAATAGTTGTTATGGCGCGTGAGAGTGTTCATACTCGAAATAATTATGAAGGGAGTCTTAATGTTCTGGGAGAAAAATGTGACCTGTATAACGTGTATCAACTCATACGATAATTTGCTCCTATACCACCTTAATTAGGCCTGACAAATATTCGGTTTGAACAGCCCATCCGGTAGTTCGAGAACCGGTAGTTTCGGTAACAGGAACTTTAACTGTGGCCACTATGGAATCGTCCCAGAAGTTTCCTATAAAGTTTTTGTTACCGTATTTTATAGAAAATTCGATGTTAAGATTTGTCACAAAATTCTAACGTGTACATTATGTCACAAGATTATGACGCAGATTATGTCACAAGATTACATTTAAAAATTGTACATTATGTCACAAGATAATGTACACGGAGATTCATTGCCTAGAATAAGATTTGTCACAAGATTTGTCATAAAAGCGTTTGCACGCTAACGTGTACGTTAGACTAGCCGCAACACCGGCTTTGCGGGTGCCCCGGGCTGGGCCGGGCCCACAGCGGGGTGTAATTGGTTGACCAAATGGCCCCACTCTTTAGTTTATTATTTGTTTTTGTTTTTTTTAATCTAAATGTTATCCTATTTTGTATATTTGTCACAAAATTATTCGAACTCAATATTTTTAAAAATAAGATTTGAGTTGGAAAAAATCTTATAATTATCTATTAAAATTTAATTAGCATTATCTATATTTATAATTTATGATTTGGCATTTTTTATGTAATTTGAATTATTGCTAATTTAATATTTTTCTTAAAAACATTATTGTTTATAAGATAAAATTTTAGTTGGAAAAAAATTTATAATTATCTATTGAATTTTGTAAACTAAAAAATGTACTAACTTTAGATAAATAAATTGCATATATTACAATGATCTTAAGCATTAATTACAGAAAAATGCATATATTACAAAATTCGTAAACAGAAATCATAGAAATTACATATATTACAACACTCGTAAGCAAAAATTACATAAAAAATGATCTCATTGAGCATATTTGGGAGAAATTTAGAAATCGTAGTTAATTTTTAATTAGCATTATCTGTATTTGTAATTTATCATTTCGTAATTTTTATGTAATTTGAATTATTGGTAATTTAATGTTTTTAACGAAATTTCTAAGTATTTTATTTTTTGAATTTACTAATTTAATGTGAAGTACAAAATTTATATAACTTCGAACATAAAAATTGAATTAATAAATTAAAGTTAATTAGATTGATGATGTAGAAGATAGATATATTAATTGTTTATTGGCTGGGGCTGGGTTGGGTGAGGGTTGCTGCTGTGGATAAAAAATTAAGGTCGGGACTAATTTGGCTGAAAAATTAATTAAATATTGCAGAACTAGCTTAGGACTGGATTGGCTCAGGACTGCTGCTACAGATAGTCTTAGTGTTCTCTTTGCTACTTCTCATCGATAGGAAGGTGGGGATTAGGAGTTTTTTGACTTATTCTAGGCAACAGTATATGCACGAGAGAATTAGACATGAGGCACATCCGTGCTTATGGTTTATGAATCATGTAAATGTTCACATATTAAATGTCTCGATCCCGTAGATAAAAATATTTTGATCAGAAGCACATAAAATTGCGTGTCTTGAGTTTTTTACACATCCACATTTACACTTTTGTTAACCGAACCGAGGACTGTGGAACCGACAATTTCAAAACGATGAAGCTGTGGGACCAACTCAGATTTGGTTCAACAGTAATTGTCAATTTTGTAACCGCCTAAGAACATTGTAAGGTCGTTGTAGTTAAGGTCCCACACAAGCGTAACCGAAAGTTCCTGATCGCAAAAGCTCAGAACTTTTTCCTTTTCTAATAAAGAAGGTGACGGTCTTGAAATTTCGTGCGACGAATGTTCTATTTTCATTTGATTCATATAACGCGTGGACTCGAAAAGATAACACCAAGGGGGGGAGGTTTTATATTCGTTTGGTAAAGCATTAAAAGTATTTTAGACAAAGTAAGTGGAGTTGTTACTGACCAGTAAAGCATATTTATATCAAATCAATCAGAAGTGTTGAAGATTGAGAAGCCTAAATCTCCGCACTAATCTGCCAATCAAATCAATTGAAGATTGTATCTACCGCGATTGGCTTCCAATTGGAAATTATATCAATTAGGGAATCGATTCATTCAATTCCCATTCAATCTTCCCTAATTGATCGAGGATCTGGCTCCAAACGGCTCTTTCCTACTTCAATTGAAGATCCTCACTTCCAATTACAGCTGGAATCACCTCTGCGATAATATTCCCAATCTGGGCTTTCCTTGTTTTGTCGATTGTGTAATTAATGTATATTCAGTAGGTTATTCTGTAAATCGGGTATATAAACCTTGTAATTACTTGATTGAAAAAATACAATTACGATTCATCTTTTTTCACATGGTATCGAGCCAATTTGCTCTAACGAGCCCATGGACCCATATGCTCGCATGACCCCCATTTGAAAGCACGAGAGGCAGTGTTAGGCCCGTGCAAACTTCAGCCTGATGGGCTTCGTTTGAGGGGGCGTGTTGGAGAGTGTCCCACATTGGAAGTTGCATGTGGGATGGGTTGGTTTATAAGGTGGAAGGATCCACCTACTCACTACCTTAAGGTTTTGGGTAGGATATGGAAACTCCAATAAGAAGTTTCCTACCTCCTCCTTACTTTGTTTGAAACCGTGTATTTGACATTTTGTAAGAGGATACTTTGACCATAATTTTTGTATAAATTATCCAAGAGATTATTATACTGTTACTTGAGATCCCTTTTTTTATTGTAGAGTGTCTGACTATTCATCATCTAATATTTTAATGAACTTTTAATATTTTTATATTGTATAAAAAGGGCTTCGTCTTGTTGACATAACTGTAAAATATACTTCATAGAAAATAAAAATATACACATATGATACGTACTAATTAATTAAGGGTGGAAGACATATTTATCTGCTTATAATAATCTTGACTAGCACTAACAAACACTTGTACCGATTAACGATATCATTTGTTAGCTTGAAAAATACTTGAGTTTTAGACACTAGAAAACAACATTAAGCACATTTGTGGCATCTTGCAGGTGCTTTGTATACTGTTATTGTTAATACAACTTCAAGTTATCAAAAAATATTATTTAAGTACATATTACAAGAAATATTATTTTACAAAGTTGCCAATAGGTTATCATTTTGATTGGCGTCCGAATATGAGGTTTGGTCTAAATCCAAAATAATCTTGACCAGTTAATGAGTAGAAGTCGCAAGCACCGGTATATCGTGGACCGATGACCTTTTGTCATTTCGCCCACTGCGACCATCTATTTCAATCGTTCTAGATGAGTTCACCGCTCAAAAAATAAACTTGATGGCCAAGGCGTCGTTTACTTGCCAATATTTTTTGAAACGTCGGTAATCCATAGCAATACATCATGTCTAACTAGAATTTAGGTATTTTGATAATACACAAAAATTATACAAGGTGATATTCTATTCTTTATATATTAAGAAAAAAGACAAGTACATATCTAATTATTTTTTTATAATTAATTTTTTAAACCATGATAAAGTTAAGATTTGAACCATTGACATGTTTTACGTTTATATTTTCTTATGCCGTTAAGATACGACTAAGTGATGTAATAATAACTTACCATATTAATAAAATATAGGCATATAGCTACTTTAAGGTTACGTGATAGACTAATTTTAGGATGGTGAGAATGGTATTAAAGCAGGAGCTTTATTAGTACAGTGTGGTTAAAGGACTATCCAAGCTGAAAATGAAGGACTCGTGACCTCTCTGGCCTAGAAGGTGGAATGTGATCGTCGGTGTGAAAGTCCACAGAAGACCGTATCTTCGCAAGCATTCTTAGTTGAATATGAACATAGACGAATCAATCTCACAGCTGGAACGAGAAATTCTTGAGATTTAATGATACAAAATAACATGGATGTTGTGTATTTGACAAAGGTGAACATAATACCTCGTTCGAAACATATTAAAAAAGTATAATGATTTAATTACATTATTCTTACTAGTAAAGTACATTTTTGGTGATCTCCTGGAACGTTTTTACATAAAAAAATTCTTATACCACGTGTGAATAGAAACAAAATATATTATAAATTTTTTTGGAGCCGAGCATTACACTACATAATCACATTAAAAACATACAAAAATTTTACTTATAAAAATCAGTATTTCTATCTAAACTTTATGTTATTCAAAATTTATTCTTAATGAATTTCAATATAATTATTGTTTAGATATTTATATTGACTAATCCAGATGTTTTAGAATGTTCATTGAGTTGACATTGAAACATTTTTAGTTAAAAAGAAACTTGACTGTCAGACCAAATAACGTTACATTTTTTAATAAAGTTCTACATCATGTACAAAGCAAGCTGAACAACAAGTTTACGGTGGTCACACTTGCAAAAGAAAAGTACGGTGTTGACAACGTATTAGATAATAACATGGCATAACATAAATTTTAATAAATAAAAATAAAAAATATATGTTAAATGATTTATTTAAAATGATGAATGTCATTGGTCAAATATAAATATTTAATCTGAATGATGAAATTTTCTCAAGTGATATTGCTGATAGCGAGATTGAAAAATTAAAATTAAAGCTATTGCAGACAGTGTTGAATTTCTGTTGCATGTCAAATAATTCTTTATCTAATTTCCTAAAGCAAGTGGAATACATAAGAAACGGAGAAACTGAAGAAATTAGATAGCCACAGATGTACGTCAAAAGAAGAAAAAAAAATGAGCATTGACTATGTGGAAAAAGTCAACGACCAAGCTTAGCTACATTTTGAAGTGATCAAATATTCAAGTAAGCTTAAGAAGAATTAATTATATATTACGCCGCATGTTCTACGTTTCGTGGATAAGCTAATTCCCGCGTGGACAATGGTGTAATGGGCCATATTTTCCGACTGAATAGCTGTATATTTGAGTAAGTATTTGACTTTTTTTTTAATTGATGACTATTCCGTATCAACTCGTTTGCTTGTGCTCTATTTAGTATGTAGAACAAATGGCTAGGATCAATGAATCCTAAATAAACTCAACCCAGTTTGAATAGGAAGATTTTCAAAGAAATGATAAAAGTAAATTCGTGAAAGAGTTATTTTAGGTATTATATCTCTAAAATATAACAAAGTTAAATATTTACTTAGAAAGATTTAGAAGTGCAAAAAGTAATATATTGTATTGTTTTTAAAGGAAAATATTATACTTTAAATCTTAAAAGTTAATTTTGGAATTATATGAAAAAAGTTTACAAGTTCGATGAAATCCCAGTATTATACCCAATATAATCTAACATTTAATAACGTGTTCGAGGAGATGTAGAGTGCGTGAGTATATCAAACCTATTAGACTATCTGCATTGCTGCCTTTGCTACAGTGCGTGTCCTGGACATCACGTCAGCGGTGTTCCTGCTCTCAATTTTCAGCCCACAGTCGTGCCTTCGCTATACTGTCACGCCCTAAATGCCACATCAGTATCTTTTCAACTCAAATTTTTAAATTCAGCTAATTGTACTAAACTCGAATATTATTTCGAGTAACTTCAAAAATGCTAAAATCAAGTTTAAACCAACCAAAATAAAAATTTAAGAAAAATAATAATTACTTGTAAATAATCCTAATTACAAATCCGTCGAATTGCAAATTAAATAAAATTCAAGATTTAAAATATATAAGTTGAAGTTAGGATTTTAGGGCTAGGATTAGGGTTTTAGGGTTAGGGTTAGGGATAGAGTTTAGGGTTAGAGTAAGGGTTTATGGTTTAGGGTATTCAAGATACATAAATACCTGTACACATAATTTTTTTCAATTACATAAATTCATCAAATTACATAATTACATCTATTTACATCAAATTATATTATTTATCTCAAATTATATTATTTAATCAACATAAATAAAATTATCAAATATAATTAATTACATTAATGAAATTGAACACTTTTCTGAATTTAAATTAAATACTTCTTGATATTTGACTAATAAATTAAATTATTCTTTAATATTTGTGCTGTACATATTAAATATATTAACTTGGAATAAGTGTGTCAATAAAATTGTGTGGTAAAACGGTAAGACCACCCGCAAGGGGGGGGGGGGGGCGTGCGCCCTGGGTGGGCCACGTGTCACCCCCTCATTGGACGAGATGGGGCACCTCCCTGACTCCCTGACACGCGCCTCGCCCTCGCGTGTCAGGGGGGCGAGCGGCGCCCCAGACGCGCAACCTCGACCGGGCGACATGGCCCGCTCTGATTGGGCCACGTCACCCCGGTCGAGTTATTTTTTTTATTTTTTTTTAATTTTTTTTAAAAATTGAAAAAAATTGAAAAAAACGAAAAAAATCAAAAAAAATTTATAAAATTTCTTTTCAACATTTTCAATTTTTATGTCCAAATGAAAATTTTTTAATTTTTTTTAATAATTTTTAACAATTTTTTGAATCCAGATTACGAGCCTTTTTCGGTTTTATAATATTTACCAGTTTTAAAAAGGCCTTAATTTTAAAAAAGGTCTTAATGTACCAGTTTTATAATATTTAAGCAATTTATGTATTTTAAATTATGTAATTTATTTCCAAGTTCTCATGTAATATATTTTGAATTTAATAAAATTTTTGTTTCGAAAAATTTCGTGGTTCGAGTTTTAATTTAGCGTGTTCGAAGTTACGCGAAAAAATATACGAGTTTGATACAGTTAGCTGCATTTTAAAAAGCTGAGCTGAAAAAAAAAACTGATGTGGCTGGGGGCACGAACACTGTAGCAGGGGCAGGGGTGTGGGCTTAAAAACTGAGAGCAGGGTCACGCTGACGTGGCGCCCAGGGCACAGACTGTAGCAGGGGCAGGGGTGTGGGCTTAAAAACTGAGAGCAGGGTCACGCTGACGTGGCGCCCAGGGCACAGACTGTAGCAGGGGCAGGGGTGCGGATGGTCTAAGAGACTCCCTCTGTAATCCTCAAGACCTAGATTCAAATCTCCCTCTCTATATTTCAAAAATTTTACAAAAACAATTAAAAATAATTGACTGGGCATCCCCGCATCACGCCAGCGATGGACCAGTTTTCTTTCTCATCGCTGGCGTGATCACACTATTAAAATTGACTAAAAAGTAACTACAATGAAAACGGTCAATTTGGAAGTCTATGTCAAAAAATGTAACCATACAGTAATTGCTCCAAAATCTTGAACACATATGATAATATCTAGGCCCAATAGTATTACTTGGCCCATCTTGATATCATGACAATATAATAATCTCAATAATCATGGCAGAAAGACAAATTTTTTATAATCCATCGCGCACGTTGATAGGAGGTGATAGAGACTTGGGATGAAAATTAATTAATAGCAATATTTATAAATAAATAAAAAACTAGAGTTTTGTTTTTTTTCGAAGAAATGATTTTTATTTGTTCAAAATTTTACTGCAATAAAACCTAATAAAAAAAACTAGAGTAAGATAAAAAGTACCATGACTATCAATTTGAACTGTTATACCCCAAACTTGTTACAACCAAATTTAAAATCTTCAAATTTCCCTCTTACAACCACTATTCAATTTTCAATGGCCCGACCATTGTTACTGCAAAAAAGAGATGCGTCAGATATCAAATATTGACGGACATAAGCTGTCAGTTCAATGTAAATCAAATGATTGACTATTGTTAGCAAAATAGTAATTAAGGTTGATATAACCATGTTTTTTTTTTTGGGGAAAAGTTCACTTTAGTACCCTGTGGTTTCACTGATTGACACTTAACGACTTGTGTTTCCAAAAACATCCAAAACAATCCTGAGGTTTCAAAAGGACTTCACGGGCAGCAGCTCCCTTGCCCGGGACCAAAACGACATCGTTTTACGGGTGACTTGGCATCCACCTTAGCGCTGACGTGTTAAAAAAATTTCTTTGAAAGAAAAATGACGTCGTTTTCCTCAACCTCCACAATAACTTACTCTTCATCGACCACACTCCGACCGTGAAGCCCCTCTCCTCTTCATCGGCCACACTCTGTCACCATCAAAAACCAAAAACCAGCGATTATGTGTTCATCGACCACACTCTGTCGTCGTCATCGCTGTCAAATCTCAAAGGGGAATAAGGGTTAGGGTACGAGCCATCAGAAATGGCCCTGGCATCGGAAACCTTCCCTCGACCTCCCTTCCCATCGAAAAATGGCCTTACCATCAGAAACGGCCCGGCATCTCCAATAGTAGAATCCTCTTCTCAGCCTTCTTCTTCACTGGCAGCTTCCCCATCCATGGACCTCGGAGTAGCTGAAATAGAACTCGAACGGCATGCCCAGGGAGGAGGTACGACATGCCAGAGTTCTCAATCACAACGCCGCAGCTCGAATCTCTATCGAGGGTGAGCACCTCACCTTCGTTGATCAGCTTGTAATACTTTGTCCTTTGGTGTGGGAGCAGCGACAGGAGGAATCAAGGAGGAGGAGTTTTCGAAGAGGGAGATGGAATTGAGGAAGAGGAGAAGGGAGAGGTTTGAGGGGTTGAGGAAAATGTCGTCGATTTTCTTTCAAAGAAATTTTTTTAACACATCAGCACTGAGGTGGATGCCAAGTCACCCGTAAAATGACGTTGTTTTGGTCCCGGGCAAGGGAACTACTGCCCGTGAAGTCCTTTTGAAACCTCAGGATTATTTTGAATGTTTTTGGAAACACAGGTCGTTAAGTGTCAATCAGTGAAACCATAGAGTACTAAAGTGAACTTTTCCCTTTTTTTTTTGTGAAAGTGGTGGGCGTCAAGCACCCTGGTTGATATAACCATGTAGGGACTGACTCGCGTGCTTCATTTCTTTCGAATCTATCTTTACTTGCCTCAAAAGACATCAAACTCAAACTTGTTGGAAGCACATAATCCAAACTTTGAAAATATAAAATTTCTTGTTATCATCGCGTGCAATATTTTAGTCAAAAATTTTAATTAGTTAGAATAATCGGGTTCTTTGGTGTAAACTCGTATATATTTAAATAATTGTTTGACGGGCTCCAGGTCGGGGACGCGATTGGGTCCTGGAGTGTATTTCCAGGACGGTGCTGGACTCATTTAAGTCAGGGGCAAAATCGTCCAGATAACCCCTTTTTGCAACACGCGCTGGAGCATTTAATAATCCCTGCCTCCTCAGACCAATAGACCATTTGAACTTTTGAAAATCTGTAACCGTCGAGTCGAGAGGAAGAAATCACCCGCGAGATTTCAGCTTGAGATCCCGACGAGATTTGGAAATCACGGCGAGATAGCAGCTCGAAAATCATGGCGAGACAGAGTTCACGGCGAGATAGTAGCTCGCTCGGAAATCACGGCGAGATAGCAGCTCAAAAATCACGCTGTATTGCCCTCCGGAAAACGAACTGGATTCCAATCTCATAGTCAAAGATTTTCCGTTCATGGATTCTGTCGCCGTCATAGATCCCCCGTCGTCTTCATTAGCGATTGAAGGTAAACGTTCAAATGGTTTGACGAACTTTGTTCAAGTGGTTTATCCCCCATTATCTTCATTGCATTGGTATGTTAAAAGTAGATTTTCATATGTATGCAAATTGTTTGGTAAAGTATATTTGAATGATTTGTCTTAATATGTTCAAGTGGTATTCGTAATATTTTCAAGCGGTTTTCGTAGTGTGTTCAAGTGGTTTTCGTAGTGTGTTCAAATGGTTTGCCAAATTCTGTTCAAATGGGTTTCCAGTTAATATTCAAGTAGTATTCTTAGTAGTTTACCAACTAATGTTCAAGTAGTTTTTTTAGTAGTTCACTGGTTTTCTTAATATGTTCAGGTGGTTTGCCAGAAATTTTGTTCAACTAGTTGTCCAACATGTATTCAACTGATTTGATGCAGATCCTGAACCTCCTACTGGTGATTTGATACACAACATTGATACGCAACAACTCATAGGTATGTTCAAAAGTGATTTTCTACTACTGGTTTGCCAGATATGTTCAAGTAGTTTTCTTATTATGTTCAAGTAGTTTTATTGCTATGTTCAAAGTGGGTTGCCAAATGATATTATATGGTTTGCCAAGTTTATGTTCAAATGGTTTTTCCACATGTGTTCAACTGGTTTGATGTAGGTACTGAACCTCCTACTGGTGATTTGATACACAACATTGATATGCAACAACTCATAGGTATGTTAAAAGTGATTTTCTACTACTGGTTTGCCAGATATGTTCAAGTGGTTTTCTTATTATGTTCAAGTGGTTTTATTGCTATGTTCAAGTTTGCCACTGAATATTTTTTCATTTTTTAATGTTTTCCTATTCGTACAGTTGATAATCTGGATGAACTAGAGAAAAAAGAAAACTGGATGAACAAACAGTTTGCCACGGTTGATGATTTGGAAGAATTCTATAGTTCTTACGTGCACCAAAAAGGTTTTGGTATTTGTTGTCAATATAAAACAAAAAGGAAAATTGATGGCAATAATATCACATACTATGTAAAGTTTGTGTGCAACAAGGAGGGGTTCTGTCGACCATCTAATAAGGTTAGAGCGGATGATGCTCAATCTAAAGATCGAAGAGAAGAGAGAGTTGGTTATGGAGCATTTATCTACTTTAAATATGACATGGATAGAGCTGCATATCTCATAGACAAATAGGTGATGCAGCATAATGGCTATGTGCTACACTCTGCTGAGTTCTCGCACATGCATAGGTCTAGCCGGTCGATCAACTATGTACAATAGCACATTGCTCGCATGAACAGTAATGCTGGGATACCACTCAGATCATCTTATAAACTAATGGCGTTAAATGCTGGAAGAAAAGAACATTTAGGCTTCCTTCATGTTAAACTAAAGAACCATCTTGGAAGTGGAAGACAGAAATCAATGATGCATGGTGAGGCCATAGCATTGCTTGAGTACTTCAGAATGAGAGCAGCAAATAAAATATATTTTTTCCATGAAGTAGAAGTGGATAGTGAAGAGCAAGTTGCAAACATTTTTTGGGCAGACCGAATGATGAGGATGGATTACAAGTGCTTTGGTGATGCTATATGCTTTGACACAACATTCAAAACAAACAGAAATTATCGCCCATTAGGTATGAAAACTATTAACTTAAATATTCATGTTGGTTTTCCAAAGCTTGTTCAAGTGGTTTTCGTAATATATTCAAATGGTTTTCTTTGTATTTTTGACTAGTATCCTTTCATATGTTCAACTGGTTTGCTTATGTATTTCAAGTGGTTTTCCAGTTGAAGTCCAAGTGGTTTGCCAGTTGATGTTCAACTGGTTTGCTTACGTATTTCAAGTGGTTTTCCAGTTTATGTTTGAGTTATTTTCTTAGTTTTGTCAAATGGTTTTCGTAGTGTGTTCAAGTGGTTTTCCTTTTGTGTTAAACTCGTTTTCTTAGTACGTTCAAGTAGTTTGCTAGTATGTTTAAACTAATTATGGTCATACATCATGTAGCACTGTTCATTGGATATGACAACCACCGTATGGGGACTATTTTTGGCGCAGCTCTTTTGTTTGATGAGACGGATGATTCATTTCAGTGGTTGTTCAAGACTTTTTTGAGGTGCATGGATGGCCGAGCACCACTAACTATCTTCACAGACCAAGACAAGGCAATAGCTAAGGCCATCAGGTCTGAACTTAAGGATACTTCACACGGCCTCTGCACATGGCATATTGTAGAGAACGCAAAGAAGAATCTCAGTCGACTGTACACCCCAATGGTGGTAAATTCTTTATTTTACTTGACAAATGAGGTAGACACTGAAGAAGAGTTTGATTATGAATGAAAAATAATGATACAAGACTCTTTCGACTCTGTTGAACACAAATGGCTTACTGAAATACACAAGTTAAGAATGAAATGGTCGTCTATGTGGGTTAAACAACACTTTACTGCCGGGATGATCACAACACAGATGGTTGAATCCTTCAACAGCATTATAAGGCGGTATCTACAGCCAGACGACAACTTTCTACAGTTCTTTTCACATTTTGACAACCTTTTAGATGGTAGAAGGCATGAAGTATCCCGAGAAGAATTTGACTCAAAGGATAAGAGGCGCAAAAATAAGAACAGATGCAACCCATTGCTAAATTCAGCAGAGATCTATACACATTGTGTGTATGAGAAGTTCCAAAAAGAATATGATGAGTCTGCTGATTACAATATGGTACTACAGATGGATAATGGATAACCCACAGGTAAAGTCACTTTAAAAAATGTCTTTGATCAAGTTCTGTCGTTATGTTCAAATGGTTTGTTCACGTATCTTCAATTGGTTTGCCAATAAATATTCAATTGGTTTGTCATAGTGCATTCAAGTGGTTTTCTTGCTATATTCAAGTGCTTTCCCAACATGTTCAAGTGGGAAAGTGCTTTCTCAGTATCTTCAAATGGTTTGTCATAGTGCATTCAAGTGATTTTCTTGGTATGCTAAAGTGGTTTCCCAGTATGTTCAAGTGGTTTTTTTGGTATGTTCAAGTGGTTTTCCTATAATGTTCAGGTAGTTTTTTTGGTATGTTCAAGTGATTTTCCCGCTGTTGAACTGGTTTTGTTCATACCATTTGCAGATTGTATCAGACAGTATAATGTTTACAAACTATCAGATACAGACTCTGCGCTAAAATTAGATGAGAGAACAGTACACATCCGCAATCCAGATATAATACTTTCGTGCTCTTTTCGTTTGTATGAGATCGCTGGTTTGTTTTGTAGACACATACTCAGGGTCCTTGATGCTCTCAGAATCTTTGAAGGGGCAGAATTCAGAGAGCTGCCTAAGCAATATATTATGAAAAGGTGGACAGTGCATGCAAGAGATAGTGTGGAGTCATTCGCACTTCATATAATAGGGTGTTCGGATGGTGAAAATAGACATAGATTGTATAAGATAAAATGCCAACTATTGGACTTGGCAAATGAGGCCTCCTCCAACAATGACAATCTCTTGCTTCTGGAAAACATCATTGATAGTATCAGAAGTAAAATACGACAAGGTATAAACACAAACGTCACTACTGATATTCAGCCACCCACATCTAAATCACTCATCAAGACAACTATGAAGATGAAGAGGGATCCAAAGAGAACAAAGAATAGGTGGAATACTGCAAGTGAGGTTGCTCGATTGATCAAGAAAGCAAAATTCAAATGTATGGCGATAGATTTGAATAAGCCAGCCCAATAAAAACTTGTTACTTCAAAAAATGAGTATAGTCAATTATTCATTCAATTGTCCATTTGCCAAAAAGACTCTTCATACAAAAATACAAGTGGTTTTTCTTATTATGTTCAAGTGGTTTTCTTACTCTGTTCAAGTGGTCTACATAGTATGTTCAAGTGGTTTTCTTAGAATGTTCAAGTGGTTTTCTTAGAATGTTCAAGTAGTTTTCTTAGTCTCATCAAGTGATTTTCTGGTGGATGTTCAACTCGTTTACTAGTGTGTTCCAAGTTGTTTTGCCATTTAATGTTCAAATGGTTTCTCTATGTATGTTCAAGTGGTTTTCTTAATATGTTCAAGTGGTTTTCTCGGTATGTTCAAGTGGTTTTCAGTTATTATTCAAGTAGTACACATATTTAAGTCCAGAACTAAATTAACCTTCCCAAATAAATGAGTATAGTCAATTATTCATTTAATTGTACTCGAATAATTTTTTGATTTGTTTTTTATTAGTACATTTGCCAAAAGACTTCATACAAAAAAACAAATATTGATTATGCCATCTGGTGTGCATGCTCATTTTGGATCCATAAGTGTTTGTTTAGTATCTTCAAGTAGTTTTCTTACAGACTTCAAGTGGTCTACTTAGTATGTCCAAGTAGTTTTCTTACAGTGTTCAAGTGGTCTACTTACTATGTTCAAGTGATTTTCGCATTATGTTCAAGTGGTTTTCAGTGAATTTTTATGTGGTACACACATTTAAGTTCAAAACAGAATTAAACTTCCATTCCATATCAATTAGAACGTACACACATATTAAGTTCAAGTGATACACATATTAAGTTCAAGTGCTACTCATATTAAGTTTATGTTTACACATATTAAAATTCATTCACGAAAATAAACTTCCATTCCTATTTGCGGCTAGCCTTCCTCGTGCCTTTGCCTTTGCCATTGCCTTTGCCTTTTTGGGGTCGACGCCAAAGCTGAACTTTGTCCCACAAATATGACATTAATATATTGTCTGGATATACTACAGAGTCAAAAAACATCGTCCTCATTTCTGCGAGAAATGAATCTTTCGCCCACTCCTGTTCCAAAGTTCTATCAATCTGACCATCTCGCCATGATGAATTGTATGATTTGCAGAACATAGTAGCGTACAATCCACAGCTAAAACTGTCAGGTTGCTTAGGCACATCATGTAGGATGACAAAATCATTGATAACAAAATCTTGTTCACTTCCCAAGACTGTATGCAGCATCATCCTCACGTAACAAGAAAACTGACCTGCCAACTTTTTTGCATGTCTCATAAGCAACTGCTCCTTCTCTGGACAAACTTCCAGACTATCCATTACATAACATCCTTGCTTATCAATGTCAATTACGAAAACTGAGAAATGACCACTGTCATACCACGGGAATATCCACTGAGATCATAAAACAAATGTCAAACAAGTGTACAATTATTATATTCGAAAGTATTCAACTCAGCCGTAACTTACATATTTGACAGAGACAAAATCTTCAATCTCTTTTAAAAGAGGGTAAGACCCTTCCAAGACGTAATCAATATCTTACAAATGGTGGCATAATTCACCCTTTAAGTCATCTACAGGAGGTTGACCTGGCTTGAGCCATTTAACCTACATTGATGTGATTAAACGATGTCAATCTATTTGTCTGAACATCGATAAGAAAATCACTTCAACATACTAAAAAAATCACTTCAACATACTAAAAAAGACCACTTCAACATACTTAGAAAATCATTTCAACAAACATTAGCAAACAGTTTGAAAAAGATAACTCACCGTTAGCCAAATCGGGAAGATCAACCAATCCATTGGTTTCCCAGCTAGTTGCAACCTTTTGATGAATTCTGCTAGATACCAGTCAATTACACCAGTGGACAACCAGTTCCTCAAGGCCAGTGTTCGTAGCTCAGCACGGATCAATTGCGAGTCCCCCTTCACTGCAAAAACCTCACCACTGAAAAGTATAGCATTATCAATAGGTTTACAACAGTACATTCAATATGGTGTCATAAAAGAATGCTCAAGTTGTTTATTAAAGAAGATTCAAGTGCTTTTTCAGTAACATGTTAAAGTGGTTTTCTTAGTATGTCAAAGTAGTTTTCTCAGTATGTTTGAGTGGTTTTCTAAGCAATATTCAAGTGGTTTTCTAAATAATGTTGGTTTGCTAAAGAATGTTCAACTAGCTTCATAGAGAATGTTCAACTGCATTCTCCATGTATATTCAAAAATAACATCAAGATCAAGTATATATGAACTTACTCCTCACAATATTTTATTTTCTGGGTTCCATACTTATAAATCATTGTCCGATCGTCTTCACTCAAGTCTTTGTGGACTTGTTCAGCTCGTGAAGCTGCGTCTGGATCCTTCATCAAGTTCATGATGAAACCAATGTGTCTTCTGCTGCTTCTTGCAATAAGACCTTCCTCTTTTAGTGCAGCAACCTCCTCTTCGTTTAATAAATAGATTCCTTCATCTTCTTCTTCCACTGCTTTTCCCTTCCGCTTCTTCATATCTTTCACAGCCTTAGAAGCCTGTTCTTTTCTTCATTTCCCATTCTGCTTTTTCCTATCCTTTTCCTCCGTGAACGGCTCTCCAATCATAACACTCCCCGTGATAGTCCGCTTTTCCTGTTGATTGGAGATCACCTGAATATCAGTTTCCTTCTCCTTCTTTGTAGCCATATGTCTTTCAGATATCTCATCTACATGTGCACAAAGAATTTCACAAAAGACTACATCATCAAACATTCTTGGTGAAACATCCACTACAGGCTGAGTTGAACCTCTGGTAGGTTGTTGATCAAATTCTTGTTCCATCCCTAATGAAAAGGATGGAGGAGAGAATTCTATAACCATATCTGCCTTGGCAGATGCATCCAACTTTGTGGTACGACTATTCTCAATAGAATTAACCTGTTATGGATTCAAAATAAACATATGTTAGAATAGTTTTATAACAGTCATAATGTAAATAATGAAACCACTTGAACAAATATTATTCGACTAATTGAATCACAACCACTTGAACATAATAGGAAAACCGCTTGAACATAACGAGAAAACCACTTGAACATAACAGGAAAACCACTTAAACATAATAGGGAAACCACTTGAACATAGTAGGAAAACCACTTGAACATACATACGCAAACCAGTTGACATGAATAATGAAACCAGTTGATCATGCGTAAGGAAACCAGTTGAACATTTAATACCAAAATATCTTAAAATAATTCACTGTCGTACCTTTTTAGATTGAGCACGTTTCTTTGAAACATATACTTTCGGCCTAGATCGCTACTCAACCTTCTTTTGGATATTCTCAACATGGGCAATATCTACCTCCATCTCCGTCTTCTGCATCTTCTCAGCAGGGGCAACTTTCACCTGTATCTCCTTTTCACCGACATCTCCTTCTTCACAAATGTTGTGTGACATTGCCCCTACAACATCACCAACAACCTCCATCACAACATCTGCGAAATCATCATTCATCTCTGCCGCTATTGCAATATCAGCCTCTTCGCCCAACTTCTCAGCAACAACAGCCTCTTCTCCCACCTTCTCAGCAACCTCCACTTTGCTCTTCTCTACCTCTTCACCAGGGGCTTGTGTTTCCACGTGATCTGGTTCAATGTCACCCATATCGCGTGATATCGCCCCCACCACAACATTCTCTACAACCCTAGCAATACTACTCAATTCATCATTACTCAGTTCTTCCTCTTGGCTGCCAGAAAAAAAGGAGAAGGCAAGCTCGCCACGTCATCATCATTTTCTCTACAAACTAGCCTTGCTATCTTGAAAGGGTCTGGCTTACAACCTTCTTTCATCGGATTATTATCCCGATCATCACTAACTTCATGCCCCATGTTTATATCTTCTTCTATCGGGGGGCATCGGTATCATCATTATCAGCTTCATGCCCCCTGTTTATATCTTCTTCCATTGGGGGGGCATCAATATCATCATTATCAGCTTCATGCCCCCTGTTGACATCTTCTTCCATCGAGGGGCCGTCGGTATCATCATTATCAGCTTCATGCCCCCTGTTTATATCTTCTTCCATCAGGGGGCCATCAGTATCATCATTATCAGCTTCATGCCCCATGTTGACATCTTCTTCCATCGAGGGGCCGTCGGTATCATCATTATCAGCTTCATCATCATCCAGTGCCCCTCCATCATTCTTCCTTCCCCTCTTCTCTCTCCTATCATTAAACTCCTTGACAATACCATGTATTGTTGCATTAATGGTTTCAAGCTGTTGATGAATTCCCCTTAATATTCGACGTAACTGCAAAAGAACAAATTATTATGTCCGTGGTAAAAATATCAACGACAAATAAAAGATTAGAGTGATTGCTCAATTAATGTTCAAGTAGTTTCCAGTTAATGATCAAGTGCTTTTTCTAGTCTGTTTTGAGTGGTTTCCCAGCAATGATCAAGTGATTTTCTTACAGTGTTCAAGTGGTTTTTCTTCATGTGTTCAAGTGGTTTAAAAGAAATATTCTATTATTTTCTCAGAAATACTAACCTCGTCATCTGGAACTCCTTCCCAATTGTCCCTTGAGAAGGATGCAATATTTTCTGGGGCAAGATCAGGGCGATCCACTCCTCGGACTTCATCATCAACATCTGGAGAAGGTGGTAGAGAAGATGGTGCAATCGAATGCAGATATAGTGCAACCATATTCATATTCCCACCATATCTGACATGTAGGGCATCTTTATGTAGTGAATACTCTAGTGCTTCATTTGCAACATCCGTGACGTACTTGGACTAGTTGTACGTCGACGCATCAGATAGCAGATTGATGAAGGAGTAAATCTTCATTTGCACTATACCGATCAACGAAGGGGCGAGACAGCAAGCCAATCTATATAATATATACATTTATGCCCATTCGGTATGCGTCACTAGGCCCATCGCATGATTTAATACAGCCTTAAGATCCTCGAGTTGCAATGTCTTTGGCTTGTTGATCTGAAGTCCATACCTCTTCATAAAGGCTTCAAAATCCTGCCTCTTGCCTCCTCTGTTAAATATTTGCAATGACAAGTCCACCTCATGACCACCAATGGGTAGGCCATATGTCATATGCGCGAATTCTGCTGGAACAACAACCATTTGCTCCTCAGCTCTGCACTTATCAGCGAGTGCACTCATCATCTCCGGCTTCATATCGCTTTCTTTCATCTCCAACAAGCAACCAAAACCAGCGCGTTCAATAAGATCGATTCGCTTTTCCGCGCCTGCAATTCTATTCCTTCCATACAATAGGTCGTTCATCTCTATCATGAGACTCGGCCTCACATTACATACGCTTTTCACCATCTATAACACAAAAAACAAAGAAAACCAGTTGAACATACATATCCAAACCGATTGACATGCATAATGAAACCAGTTGATCGTACGTAAGAAACCAGTACAACATAGTTAAGGAAACCAGTTGAACATTTAATGCCAAAATATTTTCAAAATTCTGTAATGAAACACAAAAAACAAAGAAAAACCTAAACATTAAAACTGTTCTCAAATACACCGGCGAATACTCCCCTTCCCTCACAAAATAGATTACATAATCTAACCTTAAAACATGAAATAACGGAAATGGTTGATAATCGGTACGGCGACTGCTATAATCTCATGAACACCGACGAGCACTCCCCTTTCCATTCGTTAGCATCTGCCGCACCTGTCATCTCGCGTGAAGCAAAAAAGAAAAAAAGAAAATAGAAGAAATGTACCTCGCTGTTGTCACGATCGTCTTCTTCCTTCTGGGTTCCGGAAATCGGTCGTCTTTTCTTCTCTCGAGTCTCTTCACAATGTTCTACAATCACCTGATCACTTTCTCTTCGCTCTCCAACCCTAATCGTCGTCTTCAGTCTCTCTCTCCTCTCTTCCCTACTCAGAGGTCTCCAGTCTGTTTTCTGTACACGCGCGAACGTTTAATTCGATGCCCAAAAGACAATTTTACCCCTCCCGCTATAATCTCTCAAACGCGAGTTTTTTTATTTTTAAAAAAACTTTTCTAAAATCCATTATACGTCCTGGACGGTCCTGGGCCATATAGCCCATCCAGGACCGAATCCTGAGCCCTCCAGGTCTGAGGAACGGATTAACCGGACCATGAATATTCCGCTCCGCTCTGCATCTGTACAGATCAATCTGATACAGGTGCACATTGGTTTAAGCCATGGCCCAATTTATTTAATGGTAAATTTTATTAGAGTTACTAGTTACATTGTACACATCCCCCAGTGTTATCCGGAGGACCTAATGTAGAATTAATTCTTCTCGGGAACCAGTTGCAAAGGTAAAACTTAAAGCTATAACATTTCATGAGAAATAACTGTTGCATAGAAAAAGCATCTTGGCCGTGGTCTGAGCTGGCCCAAGACAAGTTATGATAATAAATTAAATTATTATAAAGATCAATTTTATTATCAATATCTAAATGGTAGAAAAATTGAAGTTACACTTGAGACATGGTAGCCATTAGATAGGCGTACATCCACTAAAGCAAATAGACAGCATACAATCTAGAGATAATCACATAAAATCAAAGAATAAAGTGCATACTATTACGGTTCTATATAGCAATGGTTAAGGTAAATCTTTCATCGGGATATATTCCAGCGTTATAATTAACCCGGAAATGTAAATTTTGCGATCAAACAATGAGTAAAACAAACAATCAAGCTTGTAATTAATTGATGACTGCCAGGTAGATGACTCTCAAGGTGAACAAGTAGGCAATCCAAGAGGAGGAGGTCGAATGCTTGTAGCAGCTGTTCTTCCATTCCTCACAATTAGAACAGTCTGCATTCCCCATAGCGCGTGCTTGTCGATATGACAGTGGATAAACCATACACCTACAATTTAAAATTCGAATCCATTAAATCAACCAGTAACAACTTTGATCTATCTTAGTTAGATCTCGAGTTCAAGTCTTCAAACAAAACAATGATAAGTACTTGGTTGTGGAGATGTGTGACTTTTTAAAAATATCACTAGAGTTAAACCCAAATTAATCTTGACATTGGGAAAGGGCTTACCAGGATTATTGGCGACGAATCTAACAGCAATCCATCCATTTTTGGGCACTCCAAAGGTGTTGATGAGAGGTGGGTCATTGAGGTTGTAGTTCTGTGGGTCGGTGGCGCTGTTCCAGTTCCCGGTGCCTTTTCCGACGAGGTAGAAGCTAAAGCCGTGGATGTGCATGGGGTGGTTCCCTGCGGATAGCAAACTGGTTCCCTGAAACACTATTTCCACTCCATCCATGTAGTTCAAAACCTTCACCTTCGTCCCATGTACTGTGTACGGCGACAATCCGGAGGTGTTTCCAGTGAAGTCATAAGCCGGTGGGTTGTCCGGGAAGTCCGTGCCGTACACACCGTTCAAGTTGCTGCGACAAAACATGAGACGAAACAAGGGTCGTGTAAGAACAAAAACAAACACGAGATTCTCAAGCATTTATAACTAGAAATGTGATAATCCCGACGTTTTTACTTACTTGTAATAAGCCTGGAGGATGCTGATGCTCTTAGTTGCGAAGCTCACGTTGTTCAAGCTTGCACCAATGGCGGCGGTATTGCCAGAACCGCAACTAGCGTCCTCGCACGTCAGCATGTTCACCGAAATGGCAGCAACCACATGTTGGTTTATCTTCTTGGGGAGTTCAAACGGGTGGCCGTAGCTGTCCAAGCTCCTTATCCGGTCAGTGAACCTCGCGGCGGCGGCGTCGTCTGTGGCGTTCGGTAGGGTCGGAAGAGGCATATTAGGTGATCGGACAACGCCGGTGTATTGGAGGATGGCCGTCGTGGTGGTGTTGCTGTAAGGTGCAAAATTGGCGTCGGAGAAGGGGCTACCGGCCATGTAATAGTAGCCGGGAGCCTGGTTAGCCGTCACCTGAACGTCCATTGTTTGCCCCGGTGTTATCATTATGTAGTTTGTAGTAAATGGCTTCACGTATGCTGCATCTTGTCCGATCACCGTTAGGGTGTGGTTCGCTATCCCGAAGAATAGTTCGTCATTGACCACCGCGTTGATTATGCGCAGCAAATAGGTCTTACCGTACTCGACTTGCATGCGATATGTGAAATCTGTAAATCATAGTTGATAATGATATAGCTTCGAGTCGAAGAATGGCTTATCAAAATCAAAAAATAAAATTTTGTACTCTATTCCTTACCTTTGGAGCAGTCATAGAGGTCGCCAGGTTGGCCGTTGATAGTATAGCCATCGGAGGCACCTGGGTCGCTACCGTTTGCGAGAGCAGTCAAAGCTATTTGCCTCGCATCATCTTTATACCAAGAACCTGACAGATAAATCGATCAACCGGCACACGTTGATTAGACTATCTAGCGTTAAAGTGCACTTGCCCGGATGACAAAATGCATATATGCACTTACCAAGAATAATTGTTTGCTGGGCGTAGGGCGCTTTAAGTTTGTGGTAAGTTCCATTGGCTGGTAAGATAACGATGGCGCCATGGACCGTGGCCCGAGTCCAGTCATTGTGGGCGTGCCACCATAGAGTGCCTTCCTCAGTACTGAGTATGATCTCGTACGTGAAATTGGTTCCCGGTTGGATCGGACATTGAGTAATATTTTCTGGCCCGTCCGACCATGGATTCCTCGGTTGTTTTACTCCGTGCCTATCATTATAATTATCATGTCATTTAGTACGAAGATTTTAATATATTATTTGATCGATTTAATATTATAAATTGTTATATTCGTACCAATGAATTGTGACACCATAGCTTCCTTGGTTGTGGACATTGACATAAAAAGTGTCTCCTTTATGCACTGTTATGTTAGGTCCTGGAAACATACCATTCACCGTAAGCATGCTCTTGGTATTGCACAACCTCGTAAAACTTGATTCTTGCAGCTGCAGTTGAGATACATTCAGCATATCGGTAATTAATTAGTAGTAAAATATGAACGTCTGATACTTCAAATAATAATATAAGGGATTTCGGGGATTAGTAGAAAAAAAGAGATATTATAACTAAATCGGCAACCAAAATTAAACTTACAACGAAATCATAGTAGTGAACATCTCCTTTGGCTTTGCTGATCCCACCCAAAAGAATTAACCCAAAAAAACCCAGCATCCAACTTGCTTTCAATATATATCCCATATTTTCCTAGTGTTTGGCTCGAAAAAATAAAAAATCGATTAAGATTGCTATATCTTTCGTATTTGTGTAAGTTTTCTCAGGTTGCTCTGTGTTCTTTCTTTGTGATATTGGATTATATTGCAATCGTGAAGTACTTATATAGGAGAAGAGGACTGACTTTTCTTATTTTTGTTTTTCCAGTTGGTCTATCAGAAACTTTCAGTTCTCGAAGAAAAAAAAATTTGTTGACCCATTAATATGTTTTTTTCTAGAGGAACTAATTCATTATTAGTTTGATCCTTAGTCTTTCATACATATATATATTTTATATATAAAGGCATAAATTTAGGGTATAAAAAATTATTACAAACATAATAAAAGCACAATTAAAACATTTTTAAAAGCATACTTTATACTTTACTTGAAGCGGTTTCTTAAATAAAACTATTAGTTTTTACAATACCTACTTTTTGTTTTATAATATTATACTTTTAAATTATTTATTATTTATTTTTCTTTGTGTGTTAATTTTAGTTTTCATGAAGTTTTCATGAAGATTAAGGAGGAGAAATATTTGGAACAAGTCAACGGAACAGACGAAGTCAATCTGACATCTTCGCCTCAAAGTAATGAAACTCCAACGCGGTTTTAATTTATTGCATTTCTACTCTGCTTTTGTACTTCTTAATCTAATATTCTTGAAGGTCAAAAGCATACGATAGCTAACAATAAAAATCAGAAAAAAGACACCGACCTTTAAAACTAACTTTACTGCCATGTAATATCTATTTTGACACGGTAAAATAGAATTTAAGCAAACCAAAATACATCAGTCTTTTAACTGAGATTCATTCGATTTGACACCGTAGATCCACGACCAGGTTTCTCTCGTCTGCTTGCCCGTGTCCGATTAAGGATCATAAGTTTCTTTCAAAATCGATAATCTGCAATAAATTAATTAAGAAGAGATCCCGAGACTGGATATCCTCTAACGGTGATTAATAAGTATAAAATGTGTTAATGAAAGAGTCTGTCGTGGAGGTTCAGCTATGAAGACGTGTCAGTTTGTTACGTGTCTTACGTGTCTTATCGTGGTGATTAGACATAACATTGTATTTAAAATACATGATGTAATGATATACGTCAATGAGAAGTAAGCGGCTTACATTTTTATATGGTATCAAGGCCGAACCTCGCTTTAACCAAATACTAGTTTACCCGCCACAAAATTTTAATCCCACTCTAAATATGTCAAACGATGGCAACAGTAATTCAAGCAACACAACCTCGAATCACAGTGATACTGTGTCTGCCTTTGCGACACCAATTCTAACAAGTACGAAAGATTTGTCGTCACCATACTACATCCATTCATCTGAGCACTCTGCTCAAGTTTTTGTTTCGGAGCTATTGAACGATAAAAACTACAATGAATGGGTGGCAGATATGAGTGACCTCTTATTCCCAAAGAATAAGTTTGGGTTTGTTGATGGATCATTATCGAAGCCAGCCCCTGATTCTGCCGAGATCAACCTTTGGATTCGAGGTGAAGGGGTGGCTT
This sequence comes from Hypericum perforatum, assembly GCA_012979155.1. NCBI lineage: Eukaryota > Viridiplantae > Streptophyta > Magnoliopsida > Malpighiales > Hypericaceae > Hypericum > Hypericum perforatum. Next base: position 39,243 of record SOPF01028845.1, on the reverse strand, counting down.
CAAAATTCAATGGAAAAGGAGATCCAGAGCAATGTTCGATGCGCAAAAACTTCTCATGAAATATGGGTCAACATCGACGAGAGATTTGGCCAAGGGAGCACAACATGTGCGTACGATCTTTGTAGAGTGATTTCTCTCTTTCGACAAGAACAATTGTCAGTTTCAACGTACTATACTACACTAAAGTTGCTTTGGGACAAAGTTCGAGCAATCCGGCCACTTCACCAATCATTGTGCTCCACTTGTGACCATGACATCCTACGACAGATGATGAAGATTCGGGAGAGGAGCAACTCTATGACTTCTTGATGGGATTGGATGATGTGTTCAACATAGTGAAATCCCAAATATTGAGCGCACAACCAATTTACAATCAGAGACAAGCCTACCATTTGATTACTAAAGAAAAGCAACGGTAGGCAATTCTATCAACTTGAAAGACAACATCTGAGATGACAACTTTCCATCTACGTCTTATTGATCAGTCAAGAGGAAAAGACAATCGATGACCTAACATACGAGGAAAACCATTTTCAAAGTGCAATCATTGTAGTAAGACAAGCCACATAGAAGAAACTTATTTCAAGCTGGTTAGATACCCTGATAGTTGAAAAAAGGGATGTCGGGAACTAACTCAGCAATAATGGTCCACAAAGAATCAATCATTAGGGTCGTGACGCTAGAGGGCGCATTATTTTCAAAGCTAGACAAGTTTGCATGGAGGAGAGTTATGTTCCTTGTATCACGAATACACAATTGAACCTCCTTATGCAACACCTTGGTATCAAAGGTGAATCTTGATCCTCTTCAGCACAGGCTCAATCTAACAACGCTAGTGCAAATATGGCTGGTAAGACATTCCCATCTAATTCTTGGGTTATTAATTCGAGAGCTACTAATCATATAACCTACAATTTTCACATATAACCTGTGAAAATTCCTAATGGAGAGGATATTCTCGTACGAGCCAGTGGGACAGTATAATTATGCGATGAATTAAAGCTCACGAGATTTTTTATACACCCCAATTGTAATGCAACTTATTGTTAGTGAATGATTATAAAAAATCACAATTGCATAATAAATTTTCTGCCTCATGTTTGTATGGTGTAGGATCTAGTTATGAGAAGACTGATTAGAGTAGGTAAGCAGTGAGATGGACTACATTATATTGAGGGCTCACGAGGGAGATTTCCATCTTTCTCAGTGATGATGACCAATGATGTCACTCTCTGGCACCAACAACTAGGACATGCATCAAGTGAGAAGCTGCGACATATCTCCTCTCTTGCTGATTTGTCTTTTTTCGAATAAATTTGATCACTATGACTCCTGGATCCATGCCAAGTGAACTATATTACATTTTTCTCATAGTATTATTTAGGCTGAATCATGTTTTGATTTAATTCACTATGATGTCTGAGGCTCGTACAAGGCTCCTGCTACTGGTGGTGCCCATTATTTTTGCAAAATGGTGGATGATTTTAGTAGAGGTGTTTGACCCTACGTGATTAAGCACAAGTCTGATGTTTCACGTTACTAAATTGTATTTTGCAATATGATCAAATGGCAATTTGAAAAGAGTGTTAAAGCAGTTTGCTCGAATAATGGTATGGAATTTTGCTCGAGTGCACTACTTAATTATTATGCACCTAATGGTATCATATGTTAGACAAGTTGTTCCTACACTCCATAATAAAATAGAGTTATAGAGCATCAACATCATCTATTGAAGGTTGCTCATGCCCTACTTTTTTTTTATCAAACCTAGCTATCATGTTTTAGGAAGAATGTGTGTTGAAAGCTACATATATTATCAACCATTTGCCTTATTTAGTGTTATTTATAAAAACCCCTTACAAGATTATTTTTGCTAAAAAGCCCTCCTATGATCTCATGCGGACATTCATATGTCGTATATATGCTTACAACCATATGTGTAAGGATAAATTTGATACTCTTAGCATACCATAGATCTTTATCTATTAACCCTTTGGCCAAAAGAGATATCGTGTTTATGATATGGCTAGTAAAAAATTCTTAATTACTTGAGATGTCACTTTTATCGAGGATGAATTCTCATATATGGATGTGCACCATAAACACAATCTCACCATAATTTTGTTGGCTTTGGATTTTTTAATCCTAAATATTTTGGAAAACCTGCTTCCGAACCTTTAAAATAATCTTGCTGGAAGCAACACCTAATCTGGGTACACAAATGAATGTAATTATGCCATGCAAGTAGACCCCCCAACACGTCGTCTGGCCAGATGGTTATTCTCAATTCTAATTCTCAATAGGTTCAACAAAGTTCCTGAGAAAAAAATGGTACCTCCTCATCTTGGTGACTATGAAGTACAACTACCCTCTCGCTCTCCATCTGCTTCTACTCTAGGAGGTAACCTCGTCACTTATCCTATTGCATATTACATTAACAATGACAAGTTTTCTACCTCTCATCATGCATATTTATTAGCCATCTTCTCTCATTAAGAGCCTCAAGATTTTTATAATGCAGCTAAGTCCTTGTATTGGCATAATGCCATGAACAATGAAATCAAGACACTTGAGGCTAATGGGACATGGGATATATTGCTACTTCTACTTAGCAAGAAAGCAGTAGACTCAAAGTGGATCTATAAAATAAATTTTTGTACCAATGGTGAAGTTGAATGATACAAGGCTTGCTTGGTGGCTCGTGGTTTTAAGTAAGTCGAAGGCATCAACTATCACAATACTTTTGCTCTAGTTGCTAAGCTTGTGTTCGTTTGATGCTTACTTTCTGTTATTGTAAAGTGTGGGTGGTTAATTCAACAGTCGGATATCAATAATACATTTATGTATGGTGACTTGTTGAAAGAAGTTTACATGACAAATCCACAAGACTTTTGTCGATAGGGAGAGACTAGAGCTTGTAAACTTTGCAAGTCTTTATATACCCTTAAACACACATCCAAAAGCTGGTATAGTAAGTTGGCCACCACTCTGATTAATCTTGGTTGTCGTACAGATCACATACTTTTTATTCATCGACAAGATGATCAAGTGCTTTATTTACTAGTATATGTGGACGACGTCATCCTCACAGGAAATAACACTTTCAAGCTTGTGCATACAAAGACTTATGTGGATGTCTCATTCGGTATTAAAGACCTTGGAACACTAAAATATTTCTTGGGCATTAGGGTAGTCCCGTAACATCCGATGGCCTAGTTCTCAGCCAACATAAGTATTTACTTGATGTTTTACAAGAGTGTGCACATTGACTAAACTCGTGGCCAACATTGCCACAAGCTTTTCAAGTTTGTTGCATAGTCACAATATCAACTTTGCTTAGGTTCAAGTTGTACAATTGTTTTGCCGTTAGATCCAATTGAGATTGGAAAGATGAGAAAGCATCAAGTTTAATAATTCCTCTTTTCTCACTTTGCTTCCTAACCTCCCTTACCTATCTTATGGGTTGCCTTCTAATATTGGTCATCAACCTATTTGTTGCTACCAACTCCTCCAAAATATGGTAGGCTTCATCCTTTTCCTTTCTCAAGAAATTTATGTCAGAGGCAGCATCAACAGTTCCCATTGTTGATGGTGCAAGGCTGAAATAAAAAGTTTTTAGCAAAGATTCTTCTGATAATCCATGGTGCAGGCACTTTCGTTGTAAATCCTTAAATCTCTCCCATGTTTCACTCAAAGACTCTCCTTTAAATTGTTCAAAGTTGTTAATATCCTTAACGAGTTTGTTAGTCTTTGAGTATGGAAAATACTTATCCAAAAAAGCATCTGCCAATTCTTCCCAAGTATTGATTGGAGTTCCCTTTAATTCTTTGAACCAAAGTCATCAATATCTTGGAGAAGCATAAAGCAAAGTGTTGTTACTCGCTCCTCAACTGAAGCTGAATACCGTGCAATGGTAGTCATGGTGAGCAAAGTGATTTGGCTATGTTGGTTATTATTTAATCTTGGTATCTCACAAGAGGGTCCTACTCCGTTGCATTATGATAACCAAGCTGAATTCTCAAAATTCAGTTTATCACGAGCGTACTACACATGTCGAAATAGACTATAATTTTGTATGCGAACGAGTTGAGTCCAATGAAGTTGTTCTTTGCAAGATCGGTACTGCATCTCAGTTGACCGATGTCTTCACGAAAGGGCTTGGGGCTGATCAATTTCACACTCTTATTTTTAAGTTGGGTATTGTCAATCTCCACACTCTATCTTGAGGGACGAGTGTTATGAAAATAGTCTCTTGTGGAGGTTTAGTTATGAAGACGTGTCCTAGATTAGTGAGATTAAAAATATTAAATATCCATTGTAATCATTTATAATTTATTGTATGCTTTATCAATTTGTTATGTGTCTTATGAGGCTTAGACATAGCATTGTACCTAAAACACATGATGTATGTCAATGAGAAGTAAGCGGCTTACTTTTTTACAAAATGATATTATTTAAACAGTATTTTAGTAATAAAATCTAATAAAAATAAAATTTATCCTAAAACTGCCACTCAGTAAAATTATAACACTCGGTAACATGAGTTGCGACGCTTTTGTTCCACGACGCGGCTAATTCTAGATGGTAGATTACCGTGTTAGCTGGTCTACTGGTCAACTCAGGGTCCTATTTAAGAAATAAAGAATAGTATCCTTCTTAAAAAAGAATATCATTGGACTCCAAAGTCAACCGTTTTTCTACACAGCTATGTACATTTTTATATCATTTGATATTCCATCAACTAGTGGATTAATATAGTGAATTACTATATGTTCGGATCACATATAATTTTTAAAATGAATCTATTATTCATTATTTATTTTCTACAATTTATTTAGAATATGTTTCGCCATACAGATTTGAATTCTGGTTGAACAGGTTTGTACTAATGCAACCCTCTCAGATATGGAAAAAGAATAAATAGATCAGAAATTTCCGATATGTCAAAAATTATTATGGATTTTCTTATCCTCCAACTACCCCTTCGACAATTTTGGTCCAGGTTATAAGCATCTCATAACCTATATTATAATCCCAAGGGACAACGACGGTCAAAGCATGAATAATAGTAAATTGATTGGAATAATCATAACTTCAGATAGGCTTGACGACAGTTCAAATGAAACCACTCAACTCAACTAGCGATTACTTAACATAACTAAGGTTCTTTAAACCAGAATTTTCATAAAATCTTTTGACATTTAAGAATCCATTTTAACCATTAAATAGTTCCTGGATCAGATTTTAATTCATCTAGAATTAAAGCATAAAAGTCTTGTTATCTTTATAAAAAAAATTTGTTATTCAATCATAACCGATGAACTTTTCGATAATCTCGTTGGAAGTTTCCGTTTCCGTATTTGAAGAACCATTACCAGCACGGATTCAGGGCACTCTATTCTTTTCTTTTTGGCAATAACTTCTCTCCAACAATATTGACCCGCGATAATAGGCTGAAAATCCGACCTAAAAAAGTCGCCACCGACCACGTTTATATGACGAGATGCCCAAGTCGTCAGTTTCGACCATGCTTCTTTATTTTCGCCGATCCCCTAATTACGTTAGACGGATAAAAATTGTTAAAAGATTCAAATCTTATTCTTATACAATTCAACTAAAAAAGTTTCGATACATAAAAAATTATTGTTCATTAATATATTATGTCTAATGTGCAAGAATATACTACACTGACAATATTAATAAACACTAAAATCTCCTAAAAACATTCAACTATCTAAATATCATATGGTAAACTATTATCGCCTAAGTCCTAACATTGCTCTGTTTGTATTACCTACGTCAACTGTCTTTAGAAAAAAACGATACTTCTTCATAAAATTATTTTTCATATAATATCGGCCTTCCTATTAATATTCTCCTCCAACTGTTTTTTCATGTCCGACCCATCTTGTTTTTCTTTATGCCTAAAAGCCTGGGCTTCTCGTTAGGGTCTGAGTACCAGGCCCATTTGCAATATCAGGCCGGTTATGCTCGAGTTCGGACCTGCCATTGTCGGCAAATATAATTAATTTTCAATTATTTCAATTACGGATAAACATTCGATATTTACGGATCTCAAATATTAAATACCAAATTTCCTGAACTTTGAAATTCTAAAAGACTTTCCTCTCATCTTGATCCCAAAATAAGGTTGACTAAATTTGGTATTTACCAGATTAAGTTTTTTATAAATTTCGTATTTATCATATTTATTAAAATTTTGGAAAACAATATAATTCAACCTTACATTTAATCGATACATTTTACATTGTCGTGCCAAGTTGAGATTTGAGACAATATCACTATCTTAGGATTGTTCAAGAAGACCAAGAGCTTTATCATTTGTGTGATTACTTCCTTATTGTTATGAAAAGAGTAGGTCGATTTAGTATATCAGAATATGATAAATTTTAGTTAAATGTTGGTATTTATCAAAATTTACCAAATACCAATATTTATTAAAAATTTTAGAAACTCCATATAAAATTGACTCTCAAATACTGAATTAGAGGTTTTAAAATTACCAAATATTGATATTTTCCAAATTTACTAATTACGTGAAATTTGGTTACCCCGAAAAAAAGTACGTAAAATGTGTGGCATTAGATCATATTTACACATGCTTTTTTATAAATAAATTTATTTTTTCATACAATAGTAAAATCAAAATTTAAAATTTTAACATTCTACACATTTACATATTTTTTATCATTTGTATATAAGTCAAAATACACAATATGTCACAATATATAAACAAAATAAAATTAACATAACCATATAACCATATTCTAGATATAATATTGATAGAGTAGGTAAAGGTCTCGTTGACACAAAAATTGAAGGAATAATAAAGTTGGTATATAATCCGATCACTAAAGTTGTTGCCATACATACCATTCAAGTTTGCTGCAATAAACCAATTTCAATATTAGTTTGATGGTTAACCTCCATTTAGGGCTGAGCAGATGGCCCGGTCTGCCTGATCCGAACTAGACCCAAAAAATCCGGATCCAAAAAATTCGGACCCAAAAAGAGTGAAAATTAAGACCTAAACTGAACTGTTTATGAGAACGGATCTGACCCGAACACAGAGTTTGGTTCCGGGTCGAAACAGACCCAAACCATTTGTACCCAAAAAAATCCTAAGCATATGAAGAGAAAAAGCACATTTTCATTCTCCACTGAAAAACATTAATGTTTAACCAAACCCCATACAACTAATCGCACATTCATAATAAAGCAGTGTAAATATCAAAAGAGAGAGAACGTAAACATCAAAAGACCATATAGATTCCCTCTTCCACTCAACAGAAATGATGTGCTATACCGAAGTTGGAGATCGAGCACTTCTTTTCAGTAGTAATGATAATTCCACACCTTTCATTTTGTTGCAATGAAGATGTACAAGTAAAAGAAAATAGATTTGCTAGTTCCTTGGAGCATGAAAAGACAAATTAAATGCTGCAAATCGTAAACATCAAAAGACAATCACAAAACCAAATAACAAGTCCAATAATTCTATTATTATCCAAAAATCCAACAAATTAACAAGTCTAATTTGCATCATCATTATCTCTAACTACCTCCATTATCATCATCTTTGTCCAAGTTGGTTCTTGAAAATGCATCGCCATCAACAAGTTCTGTTACAAGAGAGAAAATCAGTGTCAAAATATATAATACAAACTAATGTATTGATTAAAAAATGAAACTTATCATATGCAATTTTATCTTAACATTCTTCATCTTCCTTATTAGTAGGAAGAAATGATCCTCGAATTCAATCTTGACAACATAACAAAGCTTCAACTATTACAGGAGCCAATGAACTCTTAAAATCATCGAGCACCCGTCCACCTGTGCTAAAAGTAGATTCAGAAGCCATGATAGAAACCGGCATAGTTAAGATGTCACGGGCCATTTGAGATAGAATAGGAAATCTAATAGCATTTGCCTTCCACCATTGAATAATATCAAATGATTGTCCAATATTCACATTTGCCTCTTCAAGATAAGATCCAAATCTGTCTTAGCACCTTGACCATTCTCTCCATCAAACTTTTGATATATCTCCATCATAACAAAACTAGATAAACTACTAAACTCAGATGTAGATGAAGATGTGGTATTGGAAGAACAGTTGCTACTCTTATCATCAACAATCGATGGCATCACCTCATCCTTGTAATGGTTGAAAAGCTTGTAGAGAGATTTTTTTACCTTTCTCTTCATCAAATCAGCCATGTCAGCATCATTATGTAATAAATGCATCATAAAATTCATAAACTTTAACTTATATCGAGGATCCATAATTGTTGCTATAAAAATTAGCACGTTCATCTTATCAGGATTTTTCCAATCTTTTGCAAACTTTTCTTGCATCTTTGTGGCAGTTTAACTTATGTCTTCATCATCACTCTCAATCTATTTCTTCAAATTAGTGAGGAGCCCAATAATCTCATGACAAAATAGACTAGATCTGACATATTTAGTGCGAAAGATCTTCTAAGTCACTTTATAGAAATATTCTAGGAAAAAATGTAATTTCCGAATGTAATCTCAATCACTTGCTTCAGGAACTCCAACCTTATTATGATTCTCTGACTTCATCTCACAGGAATAGCACCTATCCTCCTTTTCAAACCTTTTCCAAACTTTCTCATGATTTAAAGCTACATGTAACATAAAGTATGTAGAATTCCATCTAGTTTTCGCATCCAAAACTAATTCTACCTTACTCTTATCACTTTCTATGAGCATGCACTCTTTGAATAGCATTAATTCGACAGGAGAATGTCTCACATATCTTACAGCTTCACGAATTCGATGAACAGTAGTCAGTGCACATTTTAATCTCAACCCATCACCACAAGAAATATTTATGATATGTGCAATACACCTCATATGTATATACTCACCACCAAGAACACTGCCTTTCTTTAAACTAAACTCTTCCTTCAAATGTCTAATAGCTACATCATTTGAACTTGCATTATCAATAGTGATAGTAAATATCTTATCAATTCCCCAAGCACAAAAGATTTTCTCAATGGCATTAGCAAGATACAATCCCCTATGCGACTCAATAGTAGCAAAACTCAACAACTTCTTGCAAAGATTCTAATTCTCATCTATGTAATGAACCTATGCACATATAATTCATTTGTTGCACAGAAGTCCAAGTATCCATTATTATACAAACTCATTGTTTGGAACTTCTAAGAAACTTGAGCAACTTATCCTTTTCTACAAGATAAATTTTGTAATAATCATGTTTAACTGTAGCTCGAGATGGAATATTGAATCTAAGATTTAGAGAAGTCATAAACCTCTGAAATCCTAATCCCTCAACATGCTTAAATGGCAGTTCATCACAAATAATCATTTCAGCCAATCTTTTCTTAGAAACTTTAGGATCATACCTCCAAGATGTGATAGCGTCAACTCTAGCTTTAGATCTTGTCAAGCTCAATTCCGTTTGTTTAAAGTCATCCCGAGGCTTCTTTTTACAAGTTGTCTTAATGTGCTTTTGCAACGATGAAGTCCCATTAGTCGGATCGGCTGAAAATGCATTAAGACAATGCTTGCATCTTGCACTCCAAGTCTCATCTCATCTTTGAACCATATGAACTCGTTCCAAATATCTGCTCTTATATTACTCTCTTTTCTCTTTGAATTTTTTTTCTTGTCCAATTCTTTATCCTTCAAAATATTAAAATTAAAAAATATGCCAACTAATCTGAAATTCAATGAGGGAGATTATAAACAATGAACTAAAATATGATACTAAATAATTAAACATTTACATTTTTTCCATTCTCGCCCAGCACATTTTCATCAGCAATCGTGAGAGTGGAACTACTAGGAGCTTTGGGAACCTTGAACTTCTCCATTGCGCACTATCAAAAATCAAAATTAAGTAAAATCTCAAGTCAAAACTACTGCTGTGAGGGAAAGATGAACTGTGCGGACTACGGAGGCTCCATTTAATGAATTTTTCTATTATTTTTCTAGTCTCTTATTTATTCACTAATTATTTTCTTAAACTCTGTATGTTAAACCATTCAAGAAACTCATCATTTTTAAACTATAAAATTTGATAGATAAGATTAATTATTATTAGCTTATGTATCTTCTTTTGAATGTCTCTTCTGTTAGTGTAGCTTCTATATCATTTTTCTTCTTTTCAATTTGAACTATTTTATTTTTGGTGGTACTTGAAGAATAATTCTCCTCATCAAAAGGATTTCACCCTCTTCGCCTTGGACTCCCCTCTAGAAGAGATTCTCTTTGTCTTATCCAACTTGATCTCCTCCCTTTTCTTCTTGATCACCTTCTTCATAAATGACTTCTTCATAGAATCTTTTCTTTGTCTCCTTTTCCGAGTATAAGAGATTGAACATACTCCTCTTACTCCTCAGGATGCACTTTGTCTTCCATCTCTAGTTCTTCTTTTAAAGAGCCTTTGGAGTATCTCTATAAAGTGGATTTTTTCTTGGGCTTCATCATAAATGACTTTCTCCTTTCTATAGAAGAGGATTGGGAAGCCTTTTCTCTTTTTTTTAGCCAAAGAGACTACTAGATTCTTTTCATATGGTAGTTCTTGAGATTTATAAAGATTTTGTAGATAACTAGAATATCTCATATTTCTAAGTTTCAGAGAGAGATTTTGAGTGGCAGAGAGAAGGATTGAAAGTCAGATTGAAGAAAAAGATGATGGAAGAGAGGAAGAAGAAAGACGATTAAACTTGGACCTAATTAATTAAGTAGAGATAATCATTCTCTTTATATAGTAGCAAGAATCCTATTGATGAACCATATTTACACAAGTAATGAATTATTTTCTATACCATTGATGAACAATCGCTTCTCATGCTAAGCTCTAAGAGCTTCTTTCAAATTGTACACAACTTTGTTTAATCCATAAATATGGTCCAATTTACCAAAGCTTTCAAAAACAGAAAGATTATGATATACTCTTCATCCTTCTCTTAATCAGAAGGATCAACCACTTTCATTAATGATTCCAAGCTTTATTCATCAAACAAGACATGTACAAAATTTTCTATCTTGTCACTTTGCTTTTTGTACATTCGATAGCTTTTGGGTTATTTACAGAACCCAAAAAATAGCCTCATCGATTTTTGCAGCAAATTTTTCAAGATGCTCCTTGATATTTGATGCAAATATCGGGTATAAAGTACGTGCAAGAGAACACGATTGCACAAGTAATAGAATGATAAGTAAGATCGTCTCCACAGGGATAGATAGATCAATTCTCTAATTATCGGATTATGAATTCTCAACTTTAATCTAAGCAATTCAATTCGAATGATTGGTTGGTTATAAACTACAAATTCTACTATCGTTATTCGAATCTAGGGTTGTGAATCCTAAACCCTAATAACAATATCTAAGCAAATGAAACGAAATAAATGGATGCAATCTTTGCTACAAATTAAGGTTGTCAATCTCAATTCTCACACATGAAACGAATCAATCAAACAATGAATAATCAAGCATATGAATGAAAAGACAAATCTTGATTACGAAGTATGAAAATACTGCGTTGATTAAAGATCCAAATCGTTGATTTCAATCCTTGAAGTAAAGTGAAAGTAATAAAACCTAAAAGCTATGACTCTTGCGTGAAATCTGGCCAAGAATGCCCTAAAATTTAGGTTTCAAAGACCTTATATAGTCCAAGAGAAAAGAAAACCTAAAAGAGAAAAGTCCTAACTCGACTAAACAGGCTAAATATTTTCTTCTCGTTCCACCAGCGGCACTGGATTTTGCCAGTGGGGCACTGGATTTCAATCTGGTCCTTCACAGTGCCCCGCTGGATTTTCCCAGCAGGGCGCTAGGTTTCGATTTGCTCCATTCCAGTGCTCGCTAGATTTTGCCAGCGGGGCGCTGGTCTTTCAGCATCTGTCTTCAATGCACCTTTGACTCTTCATTTTTCCGATCCACAAATGCACCACTTCTTTCCCCTTTTTCAATCCTCACCGGACACCTACAAAATAACCAAATTTTGACAGATCTTCCGCTCCTAAACATAAACACAAAATACATTAAACCTACTTCAACATACGATGAAATGGAATCAAAATGCGAACAAACTACACACAAAACATAGGTAGATGTGTGTCCGTTTACACGCACATCACAACTCCACACTTAAGTTCTTGCTTGTCCTCAAGCAAGTTGCATCAGAACTACCATCTTCACGGTTCCTCCTTACTTGGAATAAATCACAACATGCCTCATCCTATCGCTAATCATTCATCTCACTCAAGTACCAAGAACAATGATCATGTAAACACGACACCCTTAGCTGTTTAACCTGACTTTTGCACTATGTGAACCATACACGAAAGCTGATCACTCAGTGGGTAGGATCAATTTACGCTCACATATATCGAGTAGTCAATTACTTATCACTCACAAATATGCTTGGAGTCTAAGAATATTATATTTCGCACTTGACAATCTCTCAAGCAATGGGGAGCTCATAATCAAGATGGACTTTGTATATGGTTGTAATGTGGCTTAGGGTAAGAGAAAGATAAATCATAGGGCAATGGCTCGACCACCCAATCCGAGGGTTACATCAAACCTCTAACTCTCGGCTATACTACAACTCACCCTATAACGATTAAGCACTTAACCCAATGTTCCCACATCTTAGAGGCATTCACTCGGGACAAGTCACCTAATTTTTGGTGTGCTTTTCAATTTCTTTTTTCTTTCTTTCTTTTGCACTTTTCACAAGGTAAATTTTTTTCTTTTTCTCCTTGTTTCTTGCGTTTGTGCACATAGTTACTTTTTCTTATTTTCTTCCACACACACTTTCATCTACATTGGTGACTTATCCCATTTTCTGACTGTTAGCCTCAATCTACCCTCCAAGTTTTCACACATGTGCGTTACCCCCCAGCTATGCTACTAAGTGCACCCTTACAAACAAATCATTCCCCAAAGTATGTCCTATTCCCTTGGAATGGATAGTTAAAGGTAGGTGGAAGTTGGATATTGGCTCATATAGTGGTGTGCAAATAGTAACTCAATGAATATGCTCAGGCTCAATGGAGTTATGCAATGGATAAACTTGGGTTTTTGGCTCTAAGGCTCTAGGTTCAACATCAAAATAGCCCCCGATATTTAACTCACCCCGCACTACAAAATCATGCCAACTGCTAGTATATTACTCTCATTATCCAACGCATGCAAGCACCTCATGAAAAAATTTAGAGATGGTCGTCATCATCCTCCGGCACAAATTCCTCACTAGGTCGCTCATCAAGCTCTCATGCATGGTTCATCTAGTGTAACTGTCGACCTAAATAACCAAGGGTGCTAAGCCTACACAATCCTGATCCAAAAACTCTAGTTCAAATTCTGACTAAGCAATAAGACTCAGTGGTCATTCTAAGTTTACAAGTTCGGAGGTAAGTTCATCAATTGCAAATGACTCAATCACTTCAATCTAAAACACACGCCACATATAGAATAGACTCGATCACATTCGTATGTTAACAGAAGAAAATAATAGAAAATAATAGAAAACACTCCAACACATCACAAAGCACACACTGTGCAACTCCACAATTAGAGAACACATTGTCCTCAATGTGAGGTGGCACACTATGGAAACAAAGAAAAAGAAACAAGAGCATAAAAACACGACAAAGGGAAATGAATGAAAACACATGTTCCAAGTTAAGGAGGCAGCAGAAGTGGCAACATTTTGAGCTTCTAGTTAAGGAGGAGGGGGGTGGGGTCTATTTTTGCTTTTTTTTAGACCCAGCATATGCTGGATTGTGTATGCTGGATTTGCCTAGCGACGCTTGGATTCGTTGGGACAGCCTCTTCTTCTGCGAATGTGGCCTCATGCTCCAAAAATTCGATCTAATCCATTGCATAACCCCTTTGAGCCTAGACTTGTCATTGAGTTCCTATTTGCATACCACTGTACGAGCCAAATTGCATCCCCCAACTACCTTAACTATCCATTCCGAGGGAATAGGACATATTTTGGGGAACACTTTTGTAAGGGCGTACTTGGTAGCATAGCTGGAGGGTAATGTATATATGTGAAATCCTAAGAGGTAGTTTGAGAACAAAAGTCAGAAAATGGGATAAGTCACCAATGTTAATGAAAGTGTGTGTGGAAGAAAACAAGAAAAAGTGATCATGTGCACAAAAGCAAGAAACAAAGAGAAAAAAAATTTATATTACTTAAGGAAAGTGCAAAAGAAAGAAATCGAACCGCACACCAAAAAGTAAGTAACTTGTCCTGAATGAATGCCTCTAGGATATGGGAATATTGGGTTGAATGCTTAGTCATTATAGAGTGAGTTGCTTAGTATAGCCGAGAGTTAGATGTTTGATGTAACCCTCGGATTAAGTGGTCAAGCCATTGCCAGTGATTTATCCTTCCCTTACCCTAAGCCATGTTACAACCCTATACAAAGTCCCTCTTGATTATGAGCCCTGCATTGCTTTAGAGAGTGTCAAGTGTGAAGTATAATATTTTCAGACCCCGAGCATGTTTGCGAATGATAGGTAGTTGACTACTCAATATAAGTGAGCATAAATTGATCCTACCCACTGAGTGATCATCTTTTGTATATAGTCCACATAGTGCGAAAGTCAGGCTAAATAGCTAAAGGTGTTGTGTTCACATGATTATTGTTCTTGGCACTTGAGTGAGATGAATGATTAGCGATAGGATGAGGCTTGCCATGATTATTTCCAAGTAAGGAGGTGCCGTGAAGATGGTAGTTCTGATGCAACTTGCTTGGGGACAAGCAAGAACTTAAGTGTGGAGTTGTGATATGCGTGTAAACAGACACACATCTACCTATATTTTGTGCATAATTTGTCCATGCTTTGATCTCATTTTATCATATATCTTAGTGTGTTTTATGCATTTTGTGTTTTATTGAGGAGCGGGAGATCTGTCAAAATTTGGTTATTTTGTAGGTGCTCGGTGAGGATTGTGAAAGGGGCGAGAGGTGGTGCACTTGCAGATCGAAGAAGTGAAGTGTTGGAGGTGCGTTGAAGATTTGCTGACTTCTAGCACCTTGCTAAAAAAGCTAGTGATCTGCTGGACTTGGCCAGATCGAAGATCAGCGCCCCGCTGAGAATTCCAGCGACCTGCTAGATTGGTCGAGGAAATTCTGGAAAACCTGTTTAGTCGAATTAGGACTTCTCTTTTAGGTTTTATTTTATGTTGGACTATATAAGGTCTTTAAACCCTAATGTTTTGGGGATTCTTGAACGTTTTCACACAAGAGTTAACCATAGTTTCTGTCCTACTTTACTTTCGAATTGTAGAATTGTAATCGACAATCTGGATTAATCAATTGACAAAGTATTTTCATACATCGTGGTCAGGTGTTGTCTTTTCATTCATCTACTTGGCTATTGATTGTTTGGTTGGTTCATATTGAGTGTACGTGTATTAAAACTAACAACCTTGATTCGTGGCACAGATTATGTTCTCATCTTTACTATTTTATTAAGTTAATTGATTGTGGCACAAGTTAGGATTGACAACCCCAGGTTTGTTCCGTGATTTATAGTAGTTAGTTACAACCCAATCATTCGAATTGAATTACTTAGCTTCAGATTGACAAATCATAATCTAGTACTAAGAGAATTGATCCATCTGTTCCTATAGAGACGATCTTACTTATCTTTATATTACTTGTGCAATCGTGTTCTCTTGCATGTATTTTTAACCCAATATTTATTGCATCAGTCTTCATGTCATCCCAGTCTATCGTAAAATGACTAAAGGCATTAAGGTGTGAGAATCATTGATACCTCTCTCCCTCCCAATCGTGGAAGATCATGAAGGGAGGGTTGTAGCAGCCGCGAATGTCTAGGGGTGGAGATCCATGTGGTGAAGGCGAAGGGTTTCTTGCTCGCTTCCTCCTGTCTCCTCTTAGAATCTTGCTAGATCCTGTAGTATCTGCCATCGAAATGTTTGTTTCGGACCTTGGAAAGTGCAGGTAAATGGCTCGAGAAAGTTAGGCAAGTAAAATTTTGAAGATTCGGAAAGTTGGAATTTTTGGATTTTGAAAATTTGTGAAGAATCAGAACTAGTCGAGAGTTTTATAGCCAATTCTGTCCAAGCCTGGCGTATGCCAAATTTTTTTGCATGTGCCAGCTTCTTCTTTTGCCCATCACAGTCGTGCGCTAGATGCACCTGGCGTGTGCCAGCTTCTCCGAAATCTCAATACATGGCGCACGCCATATATCTAGGCGTGCACCATATATGTACAAACCTCAAAATAAACTTCATAAAACATACATACACACTACTAAAAGATCACATAAAAGAAACTAACATACTAAACTAATTTTTTTGGCTTTTATTTACTCTGTGTTCCTAGAATGCTTGAAAACTAGACGCCCCATCAGCATGGGTCAAAAGTGCAACTTGGACGTTCGCAATTCACACAACTCATGAATGGCATACCATGATGAACTACCTCTTCGTGCAACCTTTTTGAATTTAAGCCTAATAGGATTGCAACGTAGTAGCACGATACGCTCATTTTGCGAGTTAGTGCTATTCTTGCTACAGTCTCTGTCGTGCTCTAATTTTCTGCACCTTGGACAAAATTGAAATCTCTTCATCCTCCTCTTGAAAGCACTCTTCAAAGTTCCTCGAGAGTGTCTCAAGAAATTTTCTTCTTGTCTCTCAATTCTCAAGGTCTCTTGTGCTCGATGGAGAATGATGAGACATATGTCAATCGGGATCTTCCTTGAAACTAAGACACTAACTAAACAAATATACTTAACACAAAACATCCTGTTCTTTAAGCTCTGTAGGTAAAAAAGCCTTTCTTTGTTTCAAATGTTCACGCATTGGATGGCACATAAATCAATTGCGCCTCTGCATCTCGATTAATATCATCCCATCTAATGTAAATTTTGCATCGTTGGCTGTTAACTTGGAAGACTATCCCGTTGCTAGTTTTTAAATCAAGTGCTCCGAAAGGTAGCACTTTAACAACTTGGTACGGGCCGCTCTACTTGGATTTGAGCTTCTCAACGAAGAGTCTCAATCGCGAGTTATAGAGAAGAATATTCTGCCCCTCCTTAATATCTTTCTTGATAATGTGGGCATCATGTCTTCTTTTAGTCCTTTCCTTGTAAAGTCTTGAGCTTTTGAATGCTAAGTCCCGCATTTCATCCAACTCTTCAAGTTGGAGGATTTTGCATTCTCCGACCTTTTTATAATCATAATAAGGATTTTAATAGCCCAAAATATATGATGCTCAAGTCTACTGGAAGATGGCATGCTTTGCCATACACAAGCCTATAGGGTGACATTCCTATAGGTGTTCTAAATGCCGTATGATAAGCCCATAAGGCATCATCGAGCTTGTTCAACCAATCTTTCCATACTGTTCCGACCATCTTTTCCAAGATTTTCTTGAGCTCTCGATTTGAAAACTCAACTTGTCTACTAGTTTGGGGATGATAAGGTATTGCCACCTTATGCATCACCCTATATTTCTTAAGCAGGACTTCAAATTGTCTGTTGTAGAAATATGACCCACCATCACTGATTATCGCCGTGGCACTCCAAATCTCGAAAAGAGTTTCTTCAGAAATCGGATAACTACTCTAGCATCATTTCTTGGTGATACCAAAGCTTCTACTCACTTTGAAACGTAGTCTACTCCTACCAAGATATACTTGTTGCCATATGAAGTTGGGAAAGGACCCATGAAGTCCAAACCCCAAACGTCAAAAAGCTCAATCTCTAAAATTCTAGATAACGACATCTCATTCCTCTTTGAGATATTTCCTGTTTTTTGGCAGCGGTCACACTGCTCAACATAACTACGTGCATCCTTGAAGATAAAAGGCCAATAGAAACTGCATTCAAAGACTCGAGATGTAGTTCTTGAAGCTCCATAATGACCTGAGTAGGGAGTGTTATGGCGTTGCTTTAAAATATTTGCTACTTCTTAACTAGTAATGCAATGTCGAAGCACCCCGTTATTACACCTTTTAAACAGGTAAGGATCATCCCAAACATACATCTGAATATCCCGTAGAAACTTCTTCCTTTGAGGATAATTCAGATCTGTAGGAATAATACCTCCAACCAAGAAGTTGGCATAATCAGTATAACAGGGAGCTTCTACTCTACTCATTGTCATAAGAGTTTCATCTGGAAACTCGTCTTGAATGTTTCCTTCAATCTTCACACCATCGCTTTTCTCTAACCTAGAGAGATGATCTGCGACAATATTTTCTGCTACTTTCTTATCCTTAATGGACAAGTCAAATTCTTGTAGTAACAAAATCTAGCGCATCAAGCGAGGTTTTGCGTCTTGCTTTGAGATAAGATATCTCAATGCTGCATAGTCAGTATAGATTATAACTTTCAAACCAAGCAAGTACGGTCTGAATTTGTTGCATGCGTAGACAACCGCAAGCATCTCTTTCTCTATGGTTGTATAGTTAAATTGAGCTCCTGTCAGTACTCTACTAGCATAGTAGATGACATGTAGCTTTCCCTCTTTCTTCTGTCCAAGCAAACAATCCAAAGCTAGATCACTTGCGTCACAAATCATTTCGAATGGAAGTTTCCAGTCTGGTGATAAAATCACTAGAGCTGTAATAAGAGCTTTATTAAGAGCATCAAATGCCTTAAGGCAATAATCATCGAAGTTGAAGGATACATCCTTGACCAGCAAATTTGTTAGAGGTTTAGCAATTAGAGAGAAGTTCTTGATGAATCTTCTATAAAATCTGGCATGATCCAGAAATGCTCTAACTCTTTTAACTATTATTGATGCATCCATTTTTTCTATCGCCTCTGTTTTAGCTCTATCGACTTCCATGCCAGCTCTAGAAATCTTGTGCCCAAGGACTATTCCTTTGTCTACCATAAAATGGCACTTTTCCCAATTAAGCATAAGGTTCTTTTCCTCACATCTCTGCAGTACTTTATCTAGGTTGTCAAGATAGTGATTAAATGAGTCTCTAAATACAGAGAAGTCATCCATGAAGATTTCCATAATCTTTTCGTTCATCTCCCAAAAGATAGACTCCATGCAACGTTGGAACGCTGCTAGGGCACAACTTAATCTAAAAGGCATTCTGCGATATGCAAAAATATCGAAGAGACATGTGAAAGATGTCTTCTCTTGATCTCTGGGGTATATTGCAATTTGGTTGTACCCAGAGTACCCGTCCAAAAAGTAATAATACGAATACCTAGTTATCATTTCTAACATTTGATCAATAAATGGAAGTGGGAAATGATCTTTGCGTGTAGTGTCATTTAACTTATGGTAATCAATGCACACTCTCCATCCGATAATAGTCCTTGTTGGAATGAGCTCCCCTTCCTTGTTGATCACAACTGTCATTCCTCCTTTCTTAGGAACACAATGTATTGGGCTGACCCACTCACTATCCAAGATTGGATAGAGAATTCCTGCTTCTAGGAGTTTAATCAGCTCCTTCTTAACAACCTCCTTCATGTTTGGATTAAGTCTCCTTTGTCGGTCTACTCTCGGCCTCACTCCATCCTCCATGTGAATGTGGTGCATCGCAATTTCTGGGCTTATCCCCTTGATATCGGATATTTGCCATACAATGGCCTTAATCCGCTTGTTCATAACTGTGAGCACTTTCTCTTCTTCTTCCTTAGTGAGCTTGTTCGATATAATAATTGGTAATCTCCCTCCATCTATTAAGAAAGCATATCTCAGATAGGAGGGTAGCTCTTTCAGTTCTAAGGAAGGAGCTTTTACAAATGAGGGTGGAGTATGATATTTCAAGTGAATCTCTAGCTCCTCAAGTCGATTTTCTCTTTCAGTTCTTGTCAATTTTCTCCTCTACTTCTTCTACAAAGTCCTCTGCAACTCTTTCTAGTTTTTTATCCTCTATTCTAGAGATGTTCTTCTTACAAAATTTGAGGATACACTCATCTACAATATCTATTTTCATGCACATCCTTTCATCAAGAGGATGATGCATAACACCTATCATATTGAACTCAACCTTCTCTTTTCCAATTCTGAGAACCAATTTGCCATTATGCACATCTACCAATGCATGTGCGGTGTTGAGGAATGGTCTTCCATAAATTAGTGGACAGTTCTTGTCCTAAAAGAAATCTAGAACCACAAAGTCAACTGGAAAGATGAATTTATCTATCTTCACAAGGACATCCTCAACCATACCGTATGGTTTCTTAATTGTTTGGTCTGCCAATTGGAGAAGTATAGAAGTTGGCTTAACCTCACATAATCCTAGTTTTTGGAATGTAGACAGAGGCATCAAGTTGATACTTGTGCCTAAATCACATAGACATTTTGGAAACTCAGTTTCACCAATGAAATAAGGAATTGTAAAACTCCCTGGATCTTTTAGCTTTTTCGAAAGATTTTTTGAGATAAGAGAGCTACAATCAGCCCTGAGGGTAATCGTCTCTCCATCTTCCCAATTCCTCTTCTTAGTGACGAGTTCCTTTAGAAACTTGGCGTAGTATGGTACTTGATCTAGTATCTCTAGGAAAAAGACGCTAATATGAATGTTCTTCATTTTCTCCATGAAACGGAGAAATTTTTCATCCATCCCTGACTTTCTCTTTACCCTCTAAGGATAAGGAAGAATCGGGACCATTGGTGGAGGTGGTACATAAATTTCTTCTTACTCCACAACTTTTTCTTGCAGGTCCTTTTCCTTCAGAGCTTCCTCCTCGTTATCTTTTTCTAGACTTTCCACGTCAATTGGTTTAGTATTTTCTTTGACTTTTTGAGAAGCTAATTTCTTGCCACTTCTTAAGGTGATTGCATTAACTTGACCACAAAGATTTTCCTCAGTAGAACTTGGGAGAGAGCTAGATGCTCTATGTGTATTTGTCTTAGCAATTTCCCCATATTGTACTTCCATGTTACGCATGGCAGTTGCTTGACCTTTAAGAAACTGCTCCAAATTGTTCTACCTTGCTTCTTGGCCGCTAATGCCTTCAAGATTTGACTTTGGTTATTGGATGAGTCTCCAGATTGTTGGATGAATTTCTCAACTTTGTCAAATCTATCCTCGAGTGCTACCATTCTTTCTCCTAAGAAACCACATGGTTGAAAACCAGGTGGTGGTCCTTGTTATGAGACACGTAAAGGTATTCTTTTGTCAAGAACGATTGCCATACTGTCATCATTGTTTCTCTCTTTCCATGAGAAGTTAGGGTAGTTTCTCCAACTAGGATTGTACGTAGAGGAATATGTGTTATTTACCATTCAGTTTCCTCCTTGTCCTTGACCACTCACAAAGTTGACCTGCTCTGTAGATTGGCTCATCATTGCACATTAACTAATCTCATGGCTATAATTGCCACAAGCTTCGCAATGCTATTGTAAGGCAACAGCATCAACTTTGTTTAGAGTCAAATCACGCAATTGCTTTGCCATCAAGTCTAATTATGCTTGAAAACACAAGGAAGCATCTAAGTCTATAATTCATCTTCTCTCACTTCGCTCAGTTACCTCCCTTAACTCTCTAATGGGTATCTTTTCCTCTCATTCATAATTATTCTGTTTGTTGCTGCCAACTCTTCTAGAATATGTTGGGCTTCAGCCCTTTCCTTTCTTAGGAAATTTTCATTGGAAGCTAAGTCAACAGTTCCCATTATTGATGGCGACAGGCTAAAATAAAATTTCTTAAGCAAAGACTCCTTAGACAAACTATGGTACGGGCATTTTTGTCGCAACTCCTTAAATCTCTCCCAAGTTTCACTAAAAGACTCTCCTTCATATTGTTCAAAGTTTGTAATCTCTTTAACGAGTTTGTTAGTCTTTGAGTAGGGGAAATATTTATCTAAGAAAGCATTTGCTAATGCTCCTATGTGGTTATTGGAGTACCCTTAAATTGCTTATACCAAAGTTTAGCCTTATCCTTTAACGTGTATGGAAATATTCTAATCTTAACGGCATTATCAGTCGCTCCAGGATACTTAAAATTATCAGTTAATTCTATGAAGTTCCCCAGGTGTTCATTGAGATCTTCATTAGGCAAACCAAAGAACTGACCCGAAGCTTGAAGCATATGAATCATGGCTGGCTTAATTTCAAAGTGATTAGTTTCGATAGCTGGCCGTTAGTTTCCAATTTTTGCTCCTTCGTAAGTTGGTCTCCCATAGTCCATTAGAGAATATCTAGGGACATGAACTCCATCCCCTTGACCCTCTTGCCTTTGATCCATTCTTTCTTTTTCTCTTCTCTCCCTATGTAATGACCTTTCTAACCTTGTTATTTCTTCTTCAATCTCTAATGGAGAAATATTGGTTGAATGGGTTAATGGCATGCATGTAACTTGTCTTGCTAGACAAGTTACTTGGTTGAAAAGTAAACGAAAAATCAAGAAAAATAAAAATATACTAATATATATTAATCAGAGTTTATAAACTGAATTGAGAGTCTAAGATCTCAATCCCCGGTAATGGCACCAATTGACGACTGCCATTCTTCCGCACTTCCTGACTAGGGCATCTATGTAGCTATCCGCATGTGCAATTCCACTTGCTGTTTTGTTTTATCTCGATTTTACCTAGGAAAGGATATTTGGTCGTTTGTTCTTTTAGTCAGTCTAGCGTGTGCCGGACATAGTTGGCGTGTGCCAACTTTAGACAAAATTCACACTACGGCACATGCCAACTTCAGTTGACATGCAATTTTTCTCATGAACGAACAACCTGGCGCGTGCCAAGTAGAGCTGACATGCGCCAAGTCAGCACATAAGAATAAGTAGGGTTGTCGATGCATATAGATTGAGTTGTTAGGCCTATTCTAAAGTTTACTTACTTAACTAGGATCAGATTATGAAGTTTTTTGATGAACACTTGTGATCTAAACTCTAAAGATTGGATATAAAGGTCATAACAACTAACATATGCAAGATTTGTATATAAAACACAATATTAATAACTTATATGCTAATAATGAGCAAGGTACCTAAACCATTAACATAACCATAAGATAATGAGTGGTCTAGGTATATATGATATGGTCCGAGTGAATCGAAGGCTATCTCAACCACACTTTTGTGCACGATGAGTCTAAATTGCTACTTAACCTAGCTTAGAAGATCAGATATGTTCTTCCGATCCCACTAACCAACTCAACCAAGTTAAGCATCAACTATAAGCTTCACTCCAAGGATAATCAGTAGGTTATCAAAGAGATTTCTCTCCTAGTAAGAGTACTAATCATCGAATCAACCTATCCATCAATTCTATCTCCTTCCGGTCTCAAGTTTTGACTAGCTACTAGAACTCATACAGTGGTTACATCAAGGGTAACAAGGCACCAAACTCATACTACTACTCAAACATACTTATATTCAACATAATTAAACATGAACATAGACAAAAGAGAGAAAGGAAAATGAAACTTATCAAGGTTCCAAGTTCCACTCTTCAAGTCCAAGTTCTTCTAAGTAAAATCTAAGTAAAAGGAAATATTTACATCTGGTTTTGTGAACACAAACTCCTTTTTGTCACCAATGTGCCACACCCTAGTTTTTAAGATAAAAACTACCTAATATACTAACTAACTAAAGGAATAGTAAACTAAATATCTAATCTAACTTATCTAATAACTTATCTAACCTAAAAATATCCTAAAAGTATCTGCCAAACTTGTCCCCTTGCCTTCACAAAGTTTAAGCCACCTTTGTCACTTCATGCATTTGTTTGTCCAACACTCAGCTTTTATTTCACTTCTGTCCATCTGGTGTGGCGTGCCCCAAGTGCATCTAGTGTGCGCCAGCCTTCATGATTTTGCTTCACTGAGTCAAAATGGTCGTCTAAGTGATCTGTCGTTCTTGCAAAGTCTATGTGGCGTAGGCTAAAGAGCTTGGCGTGTGCCAAAAGTCAATGCATTGAATTCCTTGGCTTCGTGACTTCCCTCTTGTCCGTGGCTTCGCGTGTGCACTCGATCATCCTTTACCTCTCCTCAAATAGGCTCCTAAAAATAAGCAAACTTAATAACAAACGATAAAATCAACATAAAGACACAAAGAAGAAAAACTAATACTAAGACAACTAAAATACAACTAAATCAACCTAAGAACAATAAGAATGATACACTAAAGGGGTATGAATAATGAGTGTTTTTGACACTTATCAACAAGCAACTTTGACCATCCATCTACAAGCCCGTCATTATCGATGTCCACCGGGTGACAAAATTGCCATCTTATTAGTGCTACCTTTTCCACTCCTACTTCTGCTTCCCCACCTACCTTCACAATCATTGCTCGGCTGCTTCTTGCCTCCATGGTACTTAGAAGCAGGGTCAGAGTTGTTCAGCATTCTGGAGTGCCTTTGACTGGTGGACATTCTATGGTCAACCAAAGAAGCTTTTTCGACATACCCATTTTGCTTCTTCATCTCCTCTAACGTTCATGCTGGCGAGCTCCTCGAGTGCTTCCCTTGTGCACATCCCATCCTCCTCCTCTGACACTTGTATATGTATGTTCGATGATTAGAATTCTATTGGTTGGGAGGTTGTATAAGAGACAGGGTGGAAGAGGCAAGGGAGAAGGTAGAGGAGGCAAGAAAGGAGGGGGAAGGAGATGGAGACACGGTGGAGTTTTGGGAGAGGCTGACAAAAATGGTTGGAGGAATTTTTGCCCAAACTCGTCGTCTTTGTCTTCTTCATCATCTCAGAGTAATTTCGTCAAACACTTGGAGGGTGATCCAAACCGCTCGACTGCATTTATCTTTATTGACTGCTCCAGCCTTTACACACACATACATACAAGTGGATTAAGTGGTTTCGGTGATGCTTATTAGTTAAAGATCAGAAATTTATTATTTTTTTTATGAATTTTCTTTCTAGAGCATTTCTAGTTGGTTTTATGAAATTTATAGTGGATAATATCCTCGGTGAAGGAGTGTGCTGAAAGAAGTCACTGAGATTGGTTAGTCATGTTCCGAGTTATATTTCACCGCAATACTTTTCCTCAGGTTTGTTGTTTATCTTGTTTGATTTAGAGGTTATTTGTTGCTCTGGAGGTTGTTGCCCTCTTTAGACGCAAATGTGCCTTCTTGGTGTCAATGAAATTTGAGTTTCCAACTATGGCCAGGGGAAAAGAAGGAGGAAGAAAAGGAGGAGGAAAAGAAGGAGGAGAAGGAGAAGGAAGGTGGAGGAGGAGGGCGGAGGAGGAGAAAAGGGAAGGAGAAGGAGGAAGGACGAAGGAGGACAGAGAGTGTTTTATAGGCCAGGGGCATATTTGTCATTTTTCGTACCTCCTCACCGGAAAAATATGCCAGTTCCAACGTGAGGGGCTGAATCGTATAAATTTTTCAAACTAAAGAAGTTTTTAATCGACTTGCGAAAGAGAGAAGGGCGAGCGTTAAAAATACTAAACTAGAGGGGATCAGATGTAATTTACCCCAGAATTTATTATATTTGAAGTATTGAAATACATATTTTTCTTTCATTATCTTATTTTTTCTTGTGCAAATTCTCGTTGAGGAAAAAAGAGTTTAGCTAACATGACTACTTCTTCGTCTTCTTCTCCTTCTGATTCACTCGAATCATTTTTCCATTTCTTAGCTTTGAAAACAAAGTTTTTTCAATGAGAGTTGGAGTTTTTCTCAACATCCTCAGTTGACTTATGGATCATCTTGATCTCGTGAATCATGAGTGATCCAACAAATACATAGAAAAAATGACATTTAAATCATTTGCTTCTTCGAAGACTGTGATCTATGAAGACCATGTCTTAGATAAATTTTTTAATAATTTACGAACAACTTTGCAATTAGTATATATTTTGCTTAAAGATCTCAACTCGTTTACTATGCTAATAAACTTGTCACCATCTCACCATCTCGTCAATACTCTCAAGTTTATCCCAAGCAATTCGAACAACAAATTTATGGTAGTGACACTGAAAAAAGAAAAGTACCGTGGTCACAACGTACTAGATAATAGCATGGCATAAAATAAATTTTAATAAATTCAAAAATAGAAAATAAATGTTAAATGATTTTTTAAAATGATGAATCTCATCAGTCAAAATAATTTGAATGCTAAAATTTTCTTAAGTGATATTGCTGCTACTGATATTTTCTCAAGTAATTGGAAAAACTGGAATTAAAGCTATTGTGGATAGTGTTGAATTTCTGTTGCTTGTTAAATATTTGGGCAAATTATTCCATAGTCTCTGTTTTTAATCGAATTCTCCTATCGGATCCTTTCTTTCTAGTAAATAATTTAGCTGTCCCTGTATTTTGAAAAAATATTGGTCTTGGTCCCTGGTTGACTTCTGTTCTTGTTTTTTCATTTTTTTGTCATGTGAAATGACTATTTTATCCTTCACAAAAAGAAAATAAAATGAAATTTGTTATTTTGTGAATGATAAAATAGTCATTTCACATGAAAAAAATTAAAAAAAAGGCTCATTTGGTCGGTAGGGACCCCATACAAATATTTTCAATTAAAACAAGGATGGATTACTCATTTATGAGACATGAGAGACTTGACAAGAAAATTATGTTAAGTCCAGGGACTAAAGAATAATGTGCCCTAAATATTTTATTATCTGATTTCCTAAAGCAAGTGCAATACATAATTTGATCAGAAACGGAGAACTTGAAGAAATTATATAGCTACAGATTTACGTCAAAAGAAGAAAAAAAATAAGCATTGATTCTGTAGACCTTGGATAACGGAAACGTCAACGACCAAGCTTAGCTTCATTTCGGAGTGATCAAATATAATTAAATATTACGACGAATGTTCTACGTTTCGTGGATTAGCTAATTGCCACGTCGACCGTGCTAAAATAATATTTGCCATTAACTAATTCATAATTACTGCAAAAATTTTATGCCGAAAATATTTAATGAGTTGAATATGAAAATTTCACACGAAAAAATAGATAAAATTACTGAATTAATGATTTTTCACTGCCGCCTCGTGGACAATGGTGTAATGGCTGTATTTTCCAACTGAATAGCTGTATATTTTAGTATGCATTTGACTTACTTTTCCAGTTGATGACTTTTCCGTATCAACTCGTCTGCATGTCTACACACTGCCGCCTCGTGGACAATGGTGTAATGGCTGTATTTTAGCTGTATATTTAGTATTTAGAACAAATGGATCGGATCAATGAATCCCAAAATCAAGTCAACCTACTTTGAATAGGAAAATTTTTAAAGAAATGATTAAGTACATTTGTGAGAGAGTTATTTTACGTGTTATGCCTATATTATCTAACAATATTAAAATTTTATTCGGAGAAATTTGAAAGTACGAAAATAATATATTGTATTGTTTGTAAAGAAAAAAATATTACATGGAATTAATTTTGGAATTTTGGAATCTCATTATTATACTCAATATAATTCAACGCTTACCTTTTGGTCCTGCTTTTAAACAATTGTAACGCAGCAGCATAATCCTGTAGTAAGAACCGTGAAGTTCTTGGCTCCAGCTAATTTTTAACCAAATTACTGTTTTTCGTGGGAATCAGTAGGTCATTTGTTTCTCTAATTGTTTGCGCTAATATAGAAAGTGGGAGTTCTATCGCTGATGCGCATGGCCGCGTGAAATTTTTAGGTGATTTAACAAGGTTTAAAAAAATGCAGTCGGACTGCTAAACGCTATCAAAGGCGGGTCGTTTTTTCTAATAAACTTGCTTATTTTGCAGATCGCACGAATTTTGGTCGAACCAAATGGTTTAGATGGAAAATCCGGTTCAACTGCCCGATTCAATCAGATTTAGTGTATTTTAAAAAAAAATTGGTATATTTAAATATTATTTTATAAAAATGAAGTTACACTTGGGACATGGTAGCCATTAGATAGGCCTACAACCACTAAACCAAATTGACTGCATACAATCTAGAGATAATCACATAAAATCAAAGAATAAAGTGCATACTATTACGGTTCTATATAGCAATGGTTAAGGTAAATCTTTCTTCGGGATATATTCCAGCGTTAGAATTAACCCGGAAATGTAAATTTTGCGATCAAACAATGAGTAAAACAAACAATCAAGCTTGTAATTAGTTGATGACTGCCAGGTAGATGACTCTCAAGGTGAACAAGTAGGCAATCCAAGAGGAGGAGGTCGAATGCTTGTAGCAGCTGTTCTTCCATTCCTCACAATTAGAACAGTCTGCATTCCCCATAGCGCGTGCTTGTCGATATGACAGTGGATAAACCATACACCTACAATTTAAAATTCGAATCCATTAAATCAACCGGTAACAACTTTGATCTACCTTAGCTAGATCTCGAGTTCAAGTCTTCAAACAAAACAATGATAAGTACTTGGTTGTGGAGATGTGTGACTTTTTAAAAATCTCACTAGAGTTAAACCTAAATTAATCTTGAGATTGGGAAAGGGCTTACCAGGATTATTGGCGACGAATCTAACAGCAATCCATCCATTTTTGGGCACTCCAAAGGTGTTGATGAGAGGTGGGTCATTGAGGTTGTAGTTCTGTGGGTCGGTGGCGCTGTTCCAGTTCCCGGTGCCTTTTCCGACGAGGTAGAAGCTAAAGCCGTGGATGTGCATGGGGTGGTTCCCTGCGGATAGCAAACTGGTTCCCTGAAACACTATTTCCACTCCATCCATGTAGTTCAAAACCTTCACCTTCGTCCCATGTACTGTGTACGGCGACAATCCGGAGGTGTTTCCAGTGAAGTCATAAGCCGGTGGGTTGTCCGGGAAGTCCGTGCCGTACACACCGTTCAAGTTGCTGCGACAAAACATGAGACGAAACAAGGGTCGTGTAAGAACAAAAACAAACACGAGATTCTCAAGCACTTATAACTAGAAATGTGATAATCCCGACGTTTTTACTTACTTGTAATAAGCCTGGAGGATGCTGATGCTCTTAGTTGCGAAGCTCACGTTGTTCAAGCTTGCACCAATGGCGGCGGTATTGCCAGAACCGCAACTAGCGTCCTTGCACGTCAGCATGTTCACCGAAATTGCAACAACCACACGTTGGTTTATCTTATTGGGGAGGTCAAACGGGTGGCCGTAGCTGTCCAAGCTCCTTATCCGGTCAGTGAACCTCGCGGCGGCCGCGTCGTCTGTGGCGTTGGGTAGGGTTGGAAGAGGCATATTAAGTGATCGGACAACGCCTTCTCCGGTGTATTGGAGGATGGCCGTCGTGGTGGTGTTGCTGTAAGGGGACAAATTGGCGTCGGAGAAGGGGCTACCGGCCATGTAATAGTAGCCGGGAGCCTGGTTGGCCGTCACCTGAACGTCCATTGTTTGCCCCGGAGTTATCATTATGTAGTTTGTAGTAAATGGCTTCACGTATGCTGCATCTTGTCCGATCACCGTTAGGGTGTGGTTCGCTATCCCGAAGAATAGTTCGTCATTGACCACCGCGTTGATTATGCGCAGCAAATAGGTCTTACCGTACTCGACTTGCATGCGATACGTGAAATCTGTAAATCACAGTTGATAATGATTTAGCTTCAAGTCGAAGTATGGCTTATCGAAAAATGAAATTTTGTGCTCTATTGCTTACCTTTGGAGCAGTCATAGAGGTCGCCAGGTTGGCCGTTGATAGTGTAGCCATCGGAGGCACCTGGGTCGCTACCGTTTGCGAGAGCAGTCAAAGCTATTTGCCTCGCATCATCTTTATACCAAGAACCTGAAAGATAAATAGATCAACCGGCACACGTTGATTAGACTATGTAGCGTTAAAGTGCACTTACCCGGATGACAAAATGCATATATGCACTTACCAAGAATAATTGTTTGCTGGGAGTAGGGCGCTTTAAGTTTGTGGTAAGTTCCATTGGCTGGCAAGATAACGATGGCGCCGTGGACCGTGGCTCGAGTCCAGTCATTGTGGGCGTGCCACCATAGAGTGCCTTCCTCAGTACTGAGTATGATCTCGTACGTGAAATTGGTTCCCGGTTGGATCGGACATTGAGTAATATTTTCTGGCCCGTCCGACCATGGATTCCTCGGTTGTTTTACTCCGTGCCTATCATTATAATTATCATATCATTTAGTACGAAGATTTTAATATATTATTTGATCGATTTAATATTATAAATTGTTATATTCGTACCAATGAATTGTGACACCATAGCTTCCTTGGTTGTGGACATTGACATAAAAAGTGTCTCCTTTATGCACTGTTATGTTAGGTCCTGGAAACATACCATTCACCGTAAGCATGCTCTTGGTATTGCACAACCTCGTAAAACTTGATTCTTGCAGCTGCAGTTGAGATACATTCAGCATATCGGTAATCAGAGTAAAATATGAACGTCTGATACTATAAATAATAATAATATAAGGTATTTCGGAGATTAGTAGAAAAAAATAGATATTATAACTAAATCGACAACCAAAATTAAACTTACAACGAAATCATAGTAGTGAACATCTCCTTTGGCTTTGCTGATCCCACCCAAAAGAATTAACCCAAAAAAACCCAGCATCCAACTTGCTTTCAATATATATCCCATATTTTCCTAGTGTTTGGCTCGAAAAAATAAAAAATGATTAAGATTGCTATATCTTTCGTATTTGTGTAAGTTTTCTCAGGTTGCTCTGTGTTCTTTCTTTGTTATACTGGATTACATTGCAATCGTGAAGTACTTATATAGTTATATAGGAGAAGTGGATTGACTTATTCTTATATTCATTTTTCCAATTGGTTCCATCAGAAACTGTCAATTCTGGAAGAAAAAAAAAATTAGTTGACCCATTAATATTGTTTTTATAGAGAGACTAATTCATTATTAGCTTGATCCTTTGGTCTTCCAGATATATTATTTTAAATATACAAACATAGACTTAGGGTATAAAAAATTATTGCAAACATACTTAAAGCACAATTATAGGAATTCTTAAAGCATACTTTATACTTTACTTGAAGCGTTGTTTGAAATAAAACTATTAGTTTTTTACAATACCTACTTTTTCTTGGTGTGTTAAGTTTAGTCTTCATGTAGTTTTTCAAGAAGTTTTCATGAAGATTAAAAGGAGAAATATTTAGAACCAGTCAACGGAACAGACGAAGTCAATCTGAGATCCTTGCCGAAATAATATATTGAAACTCCAACACGGTTTTAATTTGTTGCATTTCTACTATGCTTTTGTATTTCTTAATATAATCTTCTTGAAGTCAAAAGCATATTATACCTAATATTAAAAATCAGAAAAAAGACACGACCTTTAAAGTTAACTTTACTGCCATGTAATATGTATTTTGACACGGTAAAATAGAATTTAAGCAAATTAAAATACATTAATCTTTTAACTGAGATTCCTTCGATTTGACACCGTAGATCCACGACCAAGTTTCTCTCGTCGCGCTGGTGTCCGATTAAGGATCATAAGTTCCTTTAAAAATCGATAATCTGCAATAAATTAATTAAGATGAGATCCCCGGATTGGATATCCTCTAAAGGTGATTAATAAGTATCAAATGATATTTTTTAAATAGTATTTTAGTAATAAAATCTAATAAAAATAAAATTTATCCTAAAACTACCACTGGCTAACATGAATCGCGATACTTTTGTTCCACGACGCGGCTAATTCTAGATGGTAGATTACCGTGTCAACTGGTCAACTGGTCTACTCAGGGTCCTATTTAAGAAATAAAATAGTATCCTTCTTGAAAAAAAAATATCAAAGGACTCCAAATCAACCGTTTTCCTACACTGTTTTATAAATTTTTTATATCACTTGATATTCCATCAACTAGTGGATTAATATAGTGAATTACTATATGTTCGGATAATATATAATTCTTAAAAGATGTTAAATTTTTTAAATGAATATGCTATTCATTATTTATTTTTACGATTTATTTGGAATCTATTTCGCCATACAGATTCGAATTTTGGTTGAATAGGTTTGTACTAATGCAATCCTCTCGGATATGGAAAAAAAATAGATAAGAAATTTCCGATATCTTTCAAAATTATTATGGATTTTCGTATCCTCCAACTACCCCTTCGACAATTTTGGTCCAGGTTATAAGTATCTCATAACCTATATTTTTTTATTTTTTTTTAGAAAATTGGCGTATATTGGATTAATAAATCAATGAGTTACATCATGTCTAGCAAAATCACTTCCGATAACAAAGAAGGAATAGTAGAATAGAACTGAAAGTGACTGCCCTCTGGTATGCTTGACTTCGCGAGTGTATGTGCCACCGTATTCACTTGACGACGGACAAAGGAGAACGAGAGATGCTCGACCTCTTGCATCCGGTCCTTGATGTACTCAATGATTACGGCTAGATCACTTCGATCGTGGAGAGGACTCTTCAAGGCTAAGATGACTGGTTGGCAATCAGATTCGATAGTCACCTTAGATAAGCCCATCGAGATTGCAATGTTCAGACCCAACTGTATGCCCATGGCTTCGAGTAGAGTAGGATGAGATGTTTGAGTTACCACCTTTTGAGCAGCTGATATGAACTCACCTTCGGACCCTCGCACAATCACACCCAGCTGACATCTACCCGATTCCGTGATTCCAGCATCCGAGTTGATCTTAATGCACCCTGGTTCGAGAGGTTCCCATCGTGCTGCAGCTGTGGGAAGTCTGATTGAGGTTTTAGTATTGGCCTCTTGAAAGTCGGAAATTAGCTTCACCGCTCTCTGAACTTCTACTTCCAAGGTTGGCTTCTCATCCGAGCTGAAAACTATGGAGTTTATGTACTTCCAAATGCCCCAGAGACAGCCCATCCGAGCTGAAAACTATGGAGTTTGTGTAATCTTATCGCACCTCTCCAATAAGGAAAACCAGGTGTTCTCATCCGGATTTCGTAACGTTGTAGCAGGGTCAACATTGATCTTTTCCCATTCCTGTTGAACTTTCGGATAGGCTAGCATCAAGTATGTGATTGTTTCCCTTTCCAATTGACAGCGGGCACGAGGGATCAACATTCATTCCTCTTCTTATGAGGTTATCTCGAACAGGTAGATTATTGTCTAAGACTCTCCACAAGAAGGATTTTAGTCTCGGTGGACATTGCATCTGCTTCCAACATAGTTGACCGATCTTCCGATTATGATCCGTGACTTGCCGCCCCATCGAAAGCCACCAATTGTTCAGATCGGTGTGATATCCACTTTTAACACTGTAACACCCATTCAGAGAGGGTTTCCAGCTAATCATATTTGTGTTGGTGGTTGGGATGCGTGTACTTGATTAGGATCGTGTATAGTCGAGGCAAGTGTTGGACACTTTCTCCATAAGATAAGATTGCCTCATATATTTCAGTGCGTACGGGCTACTGCAATCATCCCCAAGATACAACGACTATCAAGCATTTCCAAGAATATTGCACACGAACTCGAAATTTCTAGCTAACCTTATATATCCGGAACTTTCTCAGACTCGAATGTCTAAGTGATAGAACGGAAAAAGAGAGGAAGACAACAATGCGAGATATGTAGGTGTTACTGGGATGGGAATTATGGCAGGGGGACTGGCCTATTTATAGGCTGGACGAGGCAGGGATGCAGGCTTTCCGAATGGTCATGACCGTTGATTGTCTGCCTGTCCTGAGTGGTCGTGTCCGTTTGGAAGTCAATCTGGATAGGCTTCAGCCTCTTCGCGTCCCTTGGAAGGCTATCTGGTAGCCTCATCCCACTCTAGAATTTTCCAAAACTTTTAGAGCTTTTCAATGCTCCTCGCGACGTGGTGTCATGCAAAGTGCCAAGTGCACCTCAATGCACCCAAGCACCTGCTCCTAGTCTCAAGCTCGTGTCTGGTCCCAGTCCTGGTCTCAGGCCCGCTCCCGTGCTCGTACTTGGATGGTGCTACGCACCGTCCTCACAGTCAATAGAAAGTCAACAAAAAGTCAACTGAAAGTCAACCTAGGGAGTAGTCAACCAAGTGGAATGTAAAGGAAAGAAATCACTTATATACTTGGATTTTTTCCTTGCACAAACTAATGTGGTACACTCCCTTTCCACTTCCTTAACAATTTGCCTTTTGGGCCTATTGGTCCTGGACTCATTCACCTTAATTGCAACAATCTCCCACATGAATGATGACCAATGTATGCAGACTCTAATTGAAAGTTTTGACGTATTATTTTTGCATTGGGACAAGTAGCTTGCGGCTTTGAACCTTCTCTAGTAAGATGTTATTAGATTTACTCGCTGCTCGGTGAACGCGATATCTTGAACCGTCAGCTTTTTGCATAAACCAAGACAATAACATTTATATAATAATAACCCTAGTATATTTAGGTTCTCACATTGTGTCCTTTTTGGCCATGGACCATATCTTGGATTCATAAGTATTTTTCTATTTGAAGCAGCCTCAATTCACACTTACATAGGTGATCTCCTATCGGGAGTATCCTACCATACTCTACCTTTGACAAGGTATAGGAATCATTAAAAGTGTAATGCTTATCCTAGCCACACCTCTGTAGGTCGACACCTGGGCAGCTTTTGAGAATGGGTTAGGTTCCAGGTGATTAACTTAACTCTCTATAACTTAGTTGTCTCGTTGAACCAAGTTTGTAAGATCTCCACTCATCATGGTTGAGTTATCGCTATGGATGTCCTTTAGTGTGTAGACTTTAATCTCATTCCCCTTACTGCATTGTACATTTGATCTCGATTGATTCCTTTCGTAAAAGGATTAGCAATGTTGTCCTTGGATTTTGCATAGTTAATAGTGATTACCCCGCTTGAGATCAACTGCCTAACGGTATTATGTCTCCAACAAATATATTGAGACTTACTATTGTATATTGTACCTTGTGCTCTCCCGATTACAGACATGCTATCACAATGTATCGATACAAGAGGCACCAGTTTTTCCTAGCACGAAATATCCTCTAGAAAGTTTCTGAGCCATTCAACTTCTTCCCTAGTTTTGTTTAGTGCTATAAACTCTGACTCCATTGTGGATCGAGCTATGCACATTTTTTTAGAGAACATCTAGGACACAGTTCCTTCTTTGATAGTGAATACGTATCCACTTGTAGATTTGGAGTCCTTAGTGTCCGATATCTAGTTTGCGTCACTATATCCTTCTAATACAGTTGAATATTTAGCATAGTATATGCCATGGTTTATGGTATACTTTAAATACCATAAAACCCTTTCTAGAGCTAGCCAGTGATCCTTTCCTGGATTACTTGTGAAACTACTTAGCTTACTAACTGAGTATGCTATAACGGGACGAGTGAAATTTGTTAAATACATCAAGCTCCCGATAATCTGTGCATACCTCAGTTGAGATACTGGATCCCCTCAATTCTTGGCTAAGTGTAGATTCAGGTCTACCGGAGTTTTAGCTGGAGGTTTGTCAAAAGCTTCGAATTTCTTGAGCATGTTTTCCATGTAGTGGGATTGTATCAAGACAATTTTGTCTACTTTCCTAGAGATCTTTATCCCTAATATGATATCTGCTAGACCCATATCTTTTTCATGTCAAAATGATTCTTTAACATGTTCTTAGTTTTCACAATAACTTCGTTATTACTTCCCATAATTAGTAAGTCATCCACGTAGAGACATACAATTATGTAAGCTTCAGGCGTGCCCTTAATGTAAACACATTTATCGCACTTATTGATCTTGAAGCCATTTGACAGCATCGTTCTTTCAAATTTCTCATGCCATTATTTTAGTGCTTGTTTAAGCCCGTATAGTGACTTAACTAGCCGACATACTTTATGCTCTTCTCCAGGAGCCACAAACTCTTCAGGTTGCTCCATGTATATCTCTTCCTCTAGTTCTCCATCCAGGAAAGCTATTTTTACATCTATCTGATAGATCTTGAGGTTATAGAGAGCTGTAATAGCTATAAGCACTCTAATTGATGTGATTCGTGTGATAGGTGAGTATGTGTCAAAGAAATCACATCCCTCGTTCTGTTTGAACCCTTTAGCTACCAATCGAGCTTTTTATTTATTGATTGATCCATCAGCTTTGTATTTCCTTTTAAGGATCCACCTGCATCCCAGAGGCTTACAGCCCAGTGAGAGATCCACGATTTCCCACGTGTGGTTTTGCATAATGGACTTTATCTCTCTATTGATAGCTTCCTTCCAAAGAGGAGTATCTGGACTCGATGATGCCTTTTGGATTGTCTTGAGTTCATCTTTTAATGCATAGGTTAGATAGTCTGGACCGAAAAATTTGGCTACCTTTGTCCGTTTGCTACATCTAGGTTTATCGTCTTCCTGACTTGACCCTTGCATAGTCTTTTGTGCCCTTTTCTTGGGACTTCCTTCTTTTCTTTCCTTATTAGGAAAGATATCCTCAAAGAACATTATGTTCCTCGATTCAATGATCATTCCTGTGTTAATTTTTGGTTTCTCAGATTTGTGCACCAGGAATCAATAAGCACTACTATTTTGTGCCTATCTGATAAAGATGCAATCAATGGTCTTGGGTCCTATCCTCACCTGCTTAGGCTTAGGTACTTTGACCTTTGCTAGGAACCCCCACACTTTAAGATAACTGTAGGAAGGTTGTCTTCCTTTCCATAGCTCGTATGGGATTTTGTCCCTTTTCTTGTGTGGCAACTTGTTTAGAATGTAGTTAGCTGAGAGCACAGCTTCCCCCTACAATTTCTAGGGTAAGTCCGAGCTAATCAACATAGCATTTATCATCTCCTTAAGAGTTCGATTTTTATATTCAGCTACGCTATTCAACTGAGGTGAGTACAGAGAAGTTGTTTAATGAATAATACCGTATTCTTGGCAAAGTTCCTCAAATGGAGCTTTATATTCTCCTCCTTGATCACTTCGGATCATTTTATTTTTTACGCTGAGTTGATTTTTAACCTCATTCTTATACTTCTTAAAAGCCTCAATTGATTTATCTTTACCTTTCAAGAGATACACGTAGCAGTATCTTATGCAATCATCGATAAATGTGATAAAGTATTTACTTCTACCTCTAGTTTGCATGTGTTTCATATCGCAAGTGTCCATATGAATTAACTCTAAAGGTGTGGTACTTCTTTCCACTGAATGGAAAGGTACTTTGGCCATTTTAGCCTCCACACATACATCATAACTCTATATTCGGTAATAAATTTAAACTTACTAACTTTCTTAGCGAGTTTAAATTTATGTATCCTAATCTACCATTCCATAAGTTAGAACACTCGACTAAATAAGAAGAAGCTTTTATTATATTACGACCGTCAAAGTTAAACTTGCGGTGTACAGTCATTACATTCATTTAAAGTGCCCTTTTTCTAAGTAACTCTTGCCTATAAATTGACCCACTTTGGTTAGTACAAACTTATCTGACTTGAATACAAGCTTAAGAATAACTTTGCTTAACGCTGAGCCAGAAACTAAGTTCTTACGGATGTCTGGGACATACAATACATCATTGAGAGTCAGCTCCTTTCCTGAGGTCAGCTTCAGGACCACTTTGTCTTATCCGACGATATTAGACATTACGGAGTTTCCCATGAACAACTTTTGGCTGTTGATCGGGATGTAGTACTAGAATAACTCTTTGTCTGAGCAGACGTGGTGAGTAGCTCCAGTATCCACGAACCACTCTCTCGGATTATCTACTAGGTTGACCTCGAACACCATAGTTGATAGATCCATCTCGGATGGACCTTCAGCTAGGTTGGCCTTTCCTTGATCGTCCTTCTTAGGAAGGCGACAATTCTTAGCCATATGGCCGAGTTTTCCGTAGTTATAGCAAGCGCCCTTGATCTTTTTATTCTTGTTCTTCTTGGGGCTCTTGCTTTTCCTGCTTGTCCTCGGACTTCTTCTTCTTCTTGCCACCTTTACCTTCGACAAGGTTTACGATGCTCTTAGAGGGGGCCTTGCCTTATTTGACTTTGGACTTTCGGTTGCCTTCCTCAATCTGAAGCCTCACGATTAGGTCTTCTAGGCTCATATCCTTCCTCTTATGCTTGAGGTAGCTTTTGAAGTCCTTCCTGAGTAGGGGGAGCTTTTCGATCATCGCGGCCACTTGGAAAGACTCGCTGAGTTACATCCCTTTGGCATAGATCTCGTAAAGGATCAGCTGTAACTCCTGTACTTCGTTGATGATCTTTTTGGAGTCCACCATCTTGAAGTCGAGGAACCGCCCAACGATAAACTTCTTCATCCCGACATCCTCCATTTTGTACTTCTTCTTGAGTGAACTCCACAGCTCCTTAGCGGTCTTAGCTACCGCATAGATGTTGTAGAACATATTGTCTAGTTCGTTTAGGATGTAATTGTGGCAGAGGAAGTCACTGTGATTCCACGCGTCAAAGGCGTTGATCACTTATTGATCTTTCTTGTTCTCCATGAGTTTTGGTGTGCCCTCTTTCAGGAATCAAACCAGGTTGAGCATGGTCAAGTAAAATATCATCTTCTGCTGCTACCTCTTGAACTCAGTACCATTGAACTTCGTTGGCCTTTCGACGTGGACAATTCGCGGGTTCGTGGTTAATGCTAGGTGCTTATTGATGCCATCTTTAAGTACGATCTCATCTTACGATTGTTGGTGGTCGGGATGCGTGTACTTGATTAGGATTGTGAATAGTCAAGGCAAGTGTTGGACACTTTCTCCGTAAGACAAGATTGCCCCGTATATTTCAGTGCGTACGGACTACGAGAATCGTCTCCAAGATACAACGACTATCAGGCATTTCTAAGAACATTGCACATGAACTCGAAACTTTCGGGCAAACCCTTATATACCCAGAACTTTCTCGGACTCGAATGTCTAAATGATAGAATAGGAGAAGAGAGGAAGACAAGAATGTGAGATATGCAGGAGTTATTGGGATGGGAATTATGGCAGGGGGACTGGCCTATTTATAAGCTGGATGAGGCAGGGATGCAGGCACTCCGAATGGTCACGACTGTTGGCTGTCTGCCTATCCTGAGTAGTCGTGTCTGTTCGGAAGTCCTTTTGGATAGGCTTCAGCCTCTTCGCATCCCTTCGAAAGGCTGTTTGGCAGCCTCATCCCTATCCCGCCTCGCGTCCCTTTGTGGTCGACCTTATCTGCCAACCTCGTGTTCCCTCGGAATTGCGGACTTATCCGTTTGGCCTCGCTCGCATCTTGTTGTATTTTGAGCTTCGGATCACTCCGGAATTTTCCAAAATTTTTAGAGCTCTTCAATGCTCCTCGTGACGTGGCATCGTGCGAAGTGTCAAGTGCACCTCAATGCACCCAAACCCCACTCCCGGCCTCGAGTCCGTGTTCGCTCCCGGTCCCGCAGAGTGGTACACTCCCTTG
>SOPF01028844.1:0-126395 GCA_012979155.1 Hypericum perforatum | reverse complement strand
TTTTGCAGGTCAAATGTAAAAATACGAGGGTCAGAGGGTTCAGTGAAATAAATTGTGTTTGCTTTGATGCCACTATTTTCAGAGAAGCGCATGAGTTGTTTACTGCAAGTTGATAAAAATAGTGTTCGGCCTCCTAAATTGTCGACAGCCACCAATCTCTTCTTCTTCTCGCTGATGTCCAACTTGTAAACGAAAAAATAATAGGCATCCATCCGAAGATAATATTTCCGAATTGCAAATAGTTCACCATGGGATCCTACCAAATACTTCCGAAGCTTGCCATAGTGAAATATATCATCAGGTGTATGCTCTACTCCCAAGTCTGTGATGGTCAAGTAAGGAGGATTTGCATTCAGTAACAGAATCTTGTCGAAGCGAGTATACATACATATCTGATCCTTATAGCAACCAACTGCACATAAGCAATCAGGACGGTAATTTGAATAGACTTCCTTTTTCTCAAATGCCAAATCCTTTTCAGACCAAACAACATCACCAGGCCTGCAAAAGTAATAGGTTGCCATATCTGCTCCAGATTTAATTAGCATGACAATGCAATGTGGATTATTTGGATCACAGGACAGAGCACCGAATACATAAGGTTCCGTCAAGAGTGGTAGCTGAATTGTTTCCCTGGAAACAGGATTGAATAACTGGCATATTCGAGGATCGATCTGATTAACCAAAACCAACCAACCGTGCGAAGAACACTTTATATCATTATCAACCAATTCCTTTATATGTTCGTCGTGGACCGACTCTTCTGACAACGAGTAGAACGTATGCTCACGTTTGCCTTCTCCATGCGAATAAAATATCCATGGATTTGATTTAGGAGATGGGAATTGATGGAGTGCAGGTGTCTCTTCAGAAGCATTCATCTAAGATGCAGCAAAGTTTGGAAGTTGTAATTCCAAATAGAGCTTAGTCGCTTGAACAAATCTTCTACTGAGCTGGTTGAAATCAAATCAACAAGATTAATTGGCATGCATATAATAATTATAGACAGATTTGATAAACAGGGTCAATTAAATACCGAATCAATCAGTCAAAAATCTTAAAAAATAGGCCATCGAAATAGGGTTTAGATTCATGGACATGCATATAATAACAATAACAATCAATTGCCAATCTAGCAAAAAGATAATAACCACCAAGACATACTGTGAATGAGGAAAAGGAACACACCGATGGGAGCGAAACAGTTGACCTTCCGCCTTGAAAATCCTAATCCAGCAGCTCTCGAGATTTCCTTTAATCTTCTGTTTTTCACCGAATAAGAATAGGGTATGTACTTGTGTGTGAATTACTGAGATAAACAAACACATATTATAGAAAGAGTTTTCCTAATGGAAAGAGGAGACAAATAATAGCTTTGTGATAGGACTCTAAGGCCCAAGTCCTGTGGGAATAAGGTCTCTCTCTATTAAAATAATATGCAAATTGTTATTGCTAGAAGAGAGATTACTAGCAACTCTATTAAGGGAGTGTTTTTATTTTTTTCGATTTTTTTTTTATATTCAATGTCAAAATAATGTCATGCTCTAAAAAATAACGGTCTGTGCGTCTCTCTTGCCCGGAAAATTATCAGATTAGCTAGCAGGTTTATGTTTATCTTCTATGTGACCCTAGTGTATCAGATATTAATCTTATGATTAATCTAATCTCTTACTTCCGTAAACCTAGACCACCTAATACAAGAATAAATTATTGGATATAGCACCTGTTTATTCGAACATAAACCTGTTTACCCAAAAGAAAATCAATTATAAACCTGCCAACAGCTAAGGAGCCAAAAACCATAACTTTGTATACCAACAACAAACGACAGCTCAGAAGTGGGCATCTATAGAAGAGTAGGTCATCTGGCCAACTCCTGTGGGAATAAGTTGCAAAATAATAATTATTCTCATTGTGTGCATTCATTTTATTGGTTAGAATGAAATATTTTTTGTTGATATTCCTATTGATCTAAATGATGTGGCATAATTAATCATAATGACATGCATGGTAAAATTAGTCTACATTACGTGTTGTTATTAGTCTAAATGACATGTTAATAATCTATACGTATATATTCAAATTAGCCTAAAAATGATGTATATGTTATTTAAATATAACTTAGTATATCATTTAGAAATAATTGAGTTTATCATTTAGATATAGCCCAGTTTGCCATTTTGATATAACTTAGTATGTCATTTTGATGTAACTCAATTTTCCATTTTGAAGTCGGGAATGGTTGTTGTCAGAGAGACATTGAGCCAAGAGAAAGAAGAAAACATCATAGTTAGAATTTCACCGATGAGCTTACTGATCGACATAACCAGATTTTCCATTTTGATACAGTCAAGTCTGCTATTAAGACGTCAAGGAAGGTCATTGCCATGGAGATTGAGTCGGGAGAGAGAATTGGGGATTGAAGTTTGGATCTCATTAGTGAGCTCACTAGTCGTCGATTAGATCTCATCAATCATCTCAAAGTCGTGCTCCTAACGATGTCATCAGATCTAGAGCCCTAGAACAGTTTCATTATCGAAGTTGCGAGTCGTAGAAGGAGGTCGTTGAGCCTAAAACTTTAGACTCATCAATAACATCAAACCTAAAGATTTATACGAGATGAAGTTGCTGACTTTAAGATTGGGACATAAAGAAATAGTGAGAATGGCGATGAAAGAGAAGGGAAAGAAAAAAAAAAGGAAAATAGGTGAGTAGAAAAAAAGAAAAAAAAATAATATGAGGTAAATAATGAAACTACGATTTGGAACTACCCCTCCAAATCGTAATGTCAGATTATTCGAACTAATTTTTTATTACAATGTATTATCGAGATTAAAATCTGTACAAAACATATTAGGTCTATTAGGACCTTCTCCTAACTCATTAGATTGCATCTTTGGAACTGGAGTTTAGCTGATTATAAAATCCACATGGAGACAAAATATATTCTTTTAAACAATTTTTGTCTCAACTTTATTCACTCCCCATTTTAAACATGAGACGTGGCTATATATATTTTTATTTATTTATTTATAGAATATTAGATTAACTCATTTCAATTAAAATTGAGTAATATTTTTCATATATTTTATTTACAAATATTTTATGGCCGAACTCAAGATTCTTGAATAAGTTGCAATAATAATATATCGGTACTTCCAAGGTGCGTTTTGGATAGGCTATGAGCACTAACGCGAAACCGGACATCATTTTTGGCGTGCCGAAACTGGATAAAGAAATCAGCAAGTGGCTAATATAATATTCGAATATTAAGCAAATTAAGCAAACTTATCCGAATACTTTTAGTGAATTTCGTTTGAGAGTCACAGTACATAAAAAAATCTTAAATTAGATTACATTTACTAAATATTTAAAAAATTTGGACTAAATATTAGAACTCTAATAAGTTTGTACTAACGAATAATTTTTGGTCGAAATACCAATAATAATTGGATTACAACAAAAGAAGTCTTGAACATAACTAATAATCCATGTATCATCCATCTTTCATTGCATGAAAATTCGAAAAAGACATGTTATTTTATTTCGTCAACAAAACAATTTCATTAATTCAAACTCAATAATTCTTAAAAATCTAAACTGAGCGAAAATTGGAAGGAACTTAGAAAAAAAAAAAGAAAAAAAAGAAGGGAAGAGGTCAAAGGGGTAAAGAAGAGATATAGGCAGCGGTCTAATGCACTCGTGCCCTTTTTTTTAAGTGAGTAATAAATAATATTTTATTTATAAAAAATAGACATTAGATAGTGGAAGGGTGAGTCAGAGGGATTGTCTTTGTATATCTTCTTGTCACCCACCTAAGTGGAACTTCCATTAAATCTGAACGCGTCTTGTTTCAGTTTCAATTTTCAACGTCGACTGCCCCTCAGGCCTCAACCTTTCGTTAACCGGTCACCGCTGGTCCCACTTTCTCCGAATTATATCATAAATATATTTTTTTAAGGCTGAAAATACATTTATAATATTATTCAATAATATTATATTTTTATCAACCCAAGATCTTAATTAAACTATAATAATTTATTTCTATTGATCTAAGCACTTGTGCTTAACAGATAAGTAATAAATTATTAATTATTCTTAATATTTGATACAATATAAAATATGATAGTGGATTCTTTTTGTTACACATTTCTCTAATTTGGACTTCATTTCAAAATGATGTCTGAATTCCACAACATAAGTCCATTGAGATTGGTTAAATCTAATGCTTAAGAAAACAAATTTATACCTCTAAGTTATCTTGAAATATTCAATATTGGTGTTGTATTGAAATCACTAGATGGGATAAATTTGTTCATAACTATAAAATCATGTATATTAATTTTTTTTGTAAAATATAAATAGTATTAATAATATTGAAAAAAGAAAATTTGTGATCTAACAATCATCAATCTTTTGAAAATAAAGATGGCTAAATGAATTATAAGATGATTTCAACCAAATTATAAATTTTATGAAATTTAGAATTTAGAAACAAATGCCGAACTATTTTTTTAACTAGAGGGTACTTGATAGAAAAGTATATAATGTACTGAAACTTAATTATTTTCAAATGTAAATGTTGAAATTGGGTGAATGATGCCCATAACTCTAATGAGGCCCAAACCCAAAAGCCCAAAAGTCGATTTAAGAGAAGTGAAATGTGTGTACCACGTTAGAAAATGCAAGGAGGATTTTTAAGTATATAAGGAATTTTCTCCCTTACTTTTCCATTTGGTTGACTATTTCCTAGGTCGATAGTTGACTCTGCGAGGACGGTACGTAGCACCGTCTGAGTATGGGCATGGGGCACTGCAAAGCACCGTCCGGGCTTGGGGCCAGGCACGGCTCGATATAGGGAATGGGTGATTAGGTGCATTGAGGTGCACTTAGCACTTCGCACGAGGGCCAACGGATAAGTTTGCACTTCCAAACGAACACGAGGTAACAGATAAGGTCGACCAGCCAAAGGACGCAAGGCCGGGTAGGATTGGGATAAGGTTGCCAGATAGCCTTTCGAAGGGGCGTGAAGAGACTGAAGGCTATCCAGAAGGACTTCTGAAAAGACATGACCATTCAGAACAGATAGACAACCAACGGTCGCGACCATTCAGAGTGCCTGCATCCCTGCCTCATCCAGCCTATAAATATGTCTGTCCCCCTGTCATAATTTGCATCCCAATAGC
Source organism: Hypericum perforatum (assembly GCA_012979155.1). Taxonomy (NCBI): domain Eukaryota; kingdom Viridiplantae; phylum Streptophyta; class Magnoliopsida; order Malpighiales; family Hypericaceae; genus Hypericum; species Hypericum perforatum. The sequence continues at coordinate 121,209 of SOPF01028844.1, read as the reverse complement.
AATTGTACTTCTCTTGCATTGTCTGTCTTCTTCTCATCCCCCTTTCTTACACTATAAAAATAGTCCATCCGAAAGTTTTGGATATATAAGGATTTGCCCAAAAGTTTCGAGATTCGTGTGTAACGATCTTGGAAATGTCCTAATAGTCATTGTATCTTATGGACAATTACCGTAGCCCCTACGCACTGAAATATACGGAGCAATCTTGTTGTCATGACCCAAAATTGGATCACTAATACTGTACTAGGTTACACTCTCCTACATCGAATAACCATGACTCAGCCAGCCTCCTACACACTCACATATTCAATCGCGGAAGCATAATTCATATATGTTGCAGAAGCGTGAACATACCTTACATATATAAATATACAATGCCAACGTTATACAATTATCCATAATTCATAATTCTAAAGTCATACAAATCCAGGATGAAATATGTACAACGAAGCGACCTAGAGTGATAAGAGAAAATACCATATGGAGACTTCAAATAACCCAGGATGAAGACAACGGGTTTACACAGACGAACAGACAAAATACTCTATAGACGTCAACCGATCCCTAAACCTCTTCATATATAGAGGGAGGGGATAAATATTTTGAAATACTTAGTAGGAAGATATTAACAGTAACATATATTTAACTAACCAGTCAAACACAATGCATCATACGTAGCATAGACAAAATGGTGATAACTTAACAAAGTAGCACAACACACGTAATTTATCAAATATCATATAACCGAATTCAAACAAAGTCGAACATGTGTCACAAAAATTGAATGAACTTTAGAATATCACATACACACAGATAAACATGTCATATAAACGGGATGGACTTCAGACAAGTCTAAATCATGTCACTCCCACACCGATACGAGGATACCAAATACTTAAAGGTATCACCAGAACCACTCTGCTGGCCAAACAGATCAAATCAGAATCCAATGTATCCTCAAAATATGTACACATATGCCAACATTCCCCGATTAGTCACGGGTAGAGCTAATCATCCACTATCTCACAAATGACTCATAATTAATCATACCGACCAAGACTAGTTGGTCACATATGGAAACTCATACCTGACATCACACATTATCACAATTGGACACATAATCGCCAAAACGTCAAAAGACACATAGACAAAGATTCAAACATAGGTACATATCAAACCAATACAAATACATCAATTAAACACTTATAGTTAGCTAAAACACATTTTATAGATAATATCCTCCTCACCTACACCCAAGTTGCGCAAATCACCCCAATAGAGTGGTTCTGAAGATACCTTGTTTCACATCCCTCGACGCTCAAATTCAAAACAACGATCAACTAGACAAAAGAACAACCCTATATCAAACACAATCTCTCAAACATAAGGAAAATGGGAGAGAAAGAATTCGGATAAGAATATCATCAAGTAGCTTACTGATATGATCCTCCCCCCACCCAACCAAATTTTTTTCCTAGTCCGACTGTCAGTTCAACCAGTTAGACCATATTTTATGTAAAAATAGTTTGATCTTCGGAACGGTATTAAAAACTATGTTCTTATCTATATATTATAATTTATTTATCTAATATTGAATTTCATGTGACATTTAAATATACACCTGGGTGTTGTATGAACACCAAAGAATAAGGTATAAGATATGCTCTTCTAGCTAGGGGTGAGAATTTGGATTATCCGAATTTAAGCTATCTGAATTTCAGTTTATCCGAATTATACAAATCATATATTTTACTGTCCAAATTCGAATAGTGAATTATTCGAATTTGAATATCTAATTTTTTTTCAAATTCGAATTCGGATAATCTGAACTATCCGAGTGAAAAAACTACAAGTGATCCATAATTTCATTCAACCTAAATAACTTAAAAAATAAAAAAATTACCATTAGAAAGGGGATACAAAGGGAGGATAAGAGGAGGTGGGTCGGCCGTCGGCGGCTTATGAAATTTTGTGCCAAGCTGCCAACGAAGGAGATAGGTAGAAGGGGACAAATAGCCATCAGGTGATTTTGTTCAATTTTTTGGGATTACGATGGAGAAAAGAAAACTAGATATTTTGCTAACTTCATTACAAAAATAATTGGAAAAGTACAATTTTAGTACATGTAGTTTCATAATTTTTGATATATGATCTAGTCATTTCAAAATAACCAAATGAGTCCTGACGTTAGCATCAGTGTTTCACTTTTAGGCTCGGGTGGCTCCCCGAACCTAAATTCACTAGAGGGGGGGGAGGGCAGAGGAGGGAGAGGAGGGGAAAAAAGAGGGGAAAAAAATTCTAGGAAATTTTTGAAATATACTAAATAAGTTAGGACTAAAATATAAAAAAGATTATGTTCGGAGTGAATTTATGTTTGGAAAGCCACCCGAGCCTAAAAGTGAAATGTCAATGCTAACGTCAGGACTCGTTTGGTTATTTTTAAACGACATGATCATATGTCAGAAATTGTAAAACTACAAATACTAAAATTGTACTTTTCCCAAAATACTTAACAGCCCTACTTCGGGCTAAGGCCCAGGCCTAATCCAGCCCAACTATAGTTTATTTTTAGGTTAATTACCCTCAGGTCCCTGTACTATTGACGATTTTGTAATAGGGTCCCTCAATTATTTGACTGTTCTGTAAGATCCCTGTATTATAATGAAATATTGTTATTAGATCCCTCGCTCATGTCAGCATTTATTTTTTTGATTTTTTTTAAAGGAACAGACCAAAATACCCCAGTATTAAAAAAAATAATCTTCTTCAACGAACACGATGAACATCCAAGCAAAATCAAAAGTCCCTTTTCAGATCCACCCCATCATCCCGAGCTTCACCGTACCATCCCTTTTTAGATCCGCCCTATCGTCCCGGGCTTCACCTCGACCATCTCTTGGACGTGACCATCTAACATCCCAGATCCACAACCACCTCGACCCTCTCTCCCATTGCCGCCGACACACACTCTCTCTCTTCTCTCATGTTCTCCCGAATTTCCATTTATTGTTTTAATTTCCTCCTCTTCTCTGTATTTAGATCCAGGCAAGCCCGTCATCTGAAGATGTTAATGGCTTCGTAAACTAATTAGGGCACGCATTTCCCTTATTTATTTATTGTGGGAGAAATAATTATTATTGTTAAATTAAGCAAGTGAGGCGGGAAGCGAAATGGAGGGTGCGAGTCCTAGCTGGAGGGACTCGTACAAGGGGATGGCGAGCTTGATGGAGGCCGCCGCCCGACGGAGATACTTGGCGAGCTTGACTCCGGGATTGGGCCCGTGGAGCGGGGGGCCGATGGGATCTTTGTATCTAGGAGGCCAATGTCCATGTATGGCCAGTCTGTTGACGACCTCTCCGGTCACTGAGGGCATTTGGGGAAATGGAAACTCATACGCGTCGTCAAGGTGAGCTTCCAGGTCGGAGATCGGAAGTAGTCAGATCTTGCAACACTGACCGAAGCGGGGCGAGAGGTTAAAGACGACGAGATTATGATGGGTTTAAATCGATTATTATGGGTATTTTGGTTTAAATCGATTGTTACGAGATTGAAGACGGCGAGAGGTTGAAGACGATCTTTTTTTTAATTTTTAGCTTAAGGGTATTTTGGTCAATTCCATGTTAAAAAAACCAAAAAAAATTGATGATGTCAGCCAGGGTTCAGCCAGGGACCTGATGCCAATATTTTGTTATAAAACAGGGATCTTACAGAACAGTCAAATAAGTGAGGGACCCTATTACAAAATCGTCAATAGTACATGGACCTGAGGGTAATTAACCCTTTATTTTTTTAAAGCTAATAAAATTAGATAGTTCAAATGTTTGGACTATTTTTTTTATATCCAAATTTGAATCCGTCTTAAAAATTTCAGATCATTCAAATCCGAATCCAAACTAAAAATTATACGAATATAGAAAAAAAATTCGGATTACAAAAAGTACCGGACATTTTGTTCACTCCTACGCATCGCGCCGTCTAAGATTGAGAGACATAAAAGCCACACGTGACGGGGAACCCGTTGAAACGGTTAAATAAGTGCTGATGAAGGTGGACCCCACTAAAGGTGTTCGAATGGAAAAAATCGAAGCTAATTTGCATTTGGCATCCTAATTTGAATTTGAATTTACATTTGCATTTGCATTTGGGTTTTCATCTCCATTTCATTTACCAAAAGGAGAGAGAAAGAAAGAGCCAACTTCGACGATGGTCATACGAGAAGTAGCCCTCGCTTTTGAAGTTTTGACTTTGACCAATAATATAACCCAAAAATAACATTTTTTAATATCATATATCTTCGAAATATTTGGATAAAGACAAAATAATTTGTCGTATTAATTTATGTATTTGCCAATACATAATTAAAAAAATAGACAATTAAATATTAAAAGCAAAACATTTAATTCTTTGAGATATTATTATCATATACAAAAAAGTAAAAAAGCTTGTATAAATAATTAATAAAAAAGATAAAAAAGAAAGAGAAATATAATAAGAAAGAGGGAAGGAAGAAAAGTCTTACTTTCCTGCCTCCTTCCTTTTTCTCCCCAAGGAAAACAGAGTAAGAGGGTCCTTCCTCATATATAGAGCTGCCTTGAATTGGGTCTCCCATTAGCAAACTCACAACTTACTTCAACAAAGAGCCAATCTTTATAAGACCCTTTTATCTACAAAGGAGAACCCTCTTCACAAATTATCTCCTTGTTAACCTCTACTAGTCTTACTTGGTAAGTTCTCTTCTGATTATGGTTCCCACAGAAAAGTTATGCTTATTGAGTCAATTTTGGCTGAAATTGGGGGTTTTGTCTGTTTGTTGGAAAGATTCAAACTTGATGGGTTTATGCGTTTGTCGAGGTTGTTTCCTTGATGGGTTTTGTCTAAAGTTGAGAACTTGCGCCTGTTTTGTTTTCAAATTGTCTTGTAATAGTTCAGTTTTATGTCTGAGATTGGAAGTGTGGTCTTTTTTATTCTTCTTTTTTATTCTTCGCTTGAGTTGTTAATTTGATCTGTAAGAATTTGGATTAAGGGAGGTAAGAAAAAATTGAAGAATAAAATTTCGAAAGTGTTATCCTTGGTTAAGATTCTTATCTAGGGGAATCCTTTTTTTGAATTTCAAATGTTTTAGAGGGCTGGTTTGAAAGGGGAAGCTGCTTAAATCTTGTTTGTTCTATAGCTCTTGAAACCTTTTATTTATTAAGTTTTGGTTGTGATTATCTTACAGGAACTGGGCATGTGCAGCGGTTCGAAGAGTAAGATTTCGTCTTCAGGTCAAACCATGGATAGAGAGTCTAGCTTCCGGAAAGAGAGTATCTTGGGTAGATGCTCAGTTTTGCTCGAGTTGGCGGCTTCTGATGATCTTGCTGGCTTCAGGAGTCAGGTGGAGCAGAAGGGTTTGGATGTCGATGAGGCTAGGTATTGGTATGGTAGAAGAGTCGGGTCGAAAAAGATGGGGTTTGAGGAGAGGACCCCTCTCATGATCGCTGCCATGTTCGGTAGCGCTGATGTTGTGAAGTATATCATTGAGACGGGGAAAGTTGATGTTAACAAGGCTTGTGGCTCGGACAACGTCACGGCCCTTCACTGTGCTGTTGCTGGGGGAGCCAATTCCTTGGTTGAGATCATCAAACTCCTTGTTGATGCATCTGCTGACGTCCGTGTTGTTGATGCTAGCGGGAATAGAGCCCGTGATCTCTTCAAACCTTTGTTTAAATCTTCAGGATTCTCCAAGAGGAGGTTGATAGAGCTGTTACTCGATGGAGAGAGCTTCAGCGAAGACGAAGAAGAGAAGATGCTGATGATGCCTCAGTCCGCAAAGGAAGGAACCGAGAAGAAAGAGTATCCCATCGATGTATCCTTACCTGATATAAACCATGGGATATACAGTACCGATGAGTTCCGGATGTTCTCTTTCAAGGTCAAGCCTTGCTCGAGGGCTTATTCACATGATTGGACAGAGTGCCCTTTTGTCCACCCGGGCGAGAATGCAAGGAGGAGAGACCCGAGGAAGTACCCATACAGTTGTGTCCCATGCCCAGAATTCCGCAAAGGGGCATGCCAGAAGGCTGATGCCTGTGAATATGCTCATGGCGTTTTCGAGTCCTGGTTGCATCCTGCTCAGTATCGCACCCGCCTCTGCAAGGACGAGATTGGTTGTGCAAGGAAAGTTTGCTTCTTCGCTCATAAACCCGAGGAGTTGCGCCCGGTATATGCCTCCACTGGTTCAGCCATGCCATCTCCTCGGTCTATGTCCAGTGCGGTAGATATGACAACAATGAGCCCTCTGTCTCTTGGATCACCGTCTTTGTCGATGCCGGCCACTTCAACCCCTCCCATGTCTCCTATGGCAGCAACACCATCATCTCCGAAGGGCGGAGGCTCGTGGCAAAACAGGGTCAACCTTGCTACCCCTCCTGCTTTGCAGCTCCCTGGTAGCAGACTCAAGGCCGGGCTGAGTGCTCGAGACATGGAATTCGAGATGGAGTTGCTGGGGCTTGAGAATCAAGTCAACCAGCTTCAGCAACAGCAGCTGTTGGATGAGATATCAAATCTCTCCTCTCCTTCTCGCTTCAGCAGGATTGGAGATATGAAGCCTACGAACCTTGACGATGTTTTCGGATCTCGTGAACCTTCTCTGATGTCTCCTTTACATGGGATGTCTTTGAACCCTTCAATGTCCAACCAATTGCAGTCTCCAACTGGGCTTCAGATGCGCCAGAACATGAATCAGCTCCGTTCAAGCTACCCGGCCAATCTTTCGTCCTCTCCAGCCAGGAACCAGACCCAATTTGGGTTTGATTCATCGGCTGCCGTTGCTCAAGCTGTCATGAACTCGAGGTCTTCTGCCTTTGCAAAGCGCAGCCAGAGTTTCATCGATCGCGGTGCACCATCCAACCGCCTTGGCCTCACAGCGGCTGCGAACTCCATGTCCATGATGTCTTCGAATCTCTCTGGTTGGAGCTCCCCTGATGGGAAGTTGGACTGGGCCACGCCAGGAGACGAGATGCACAAGCTCAGGAAATCTGCTTCCTTTGGGTACCGGAGCCACGGAAGCCCTCCTCCAGCTGCACCGCCCGGTTTTGCACCGGCATACCATAACGAACCCGACGTCTCGTGGGTTAACACATTGGTCAAGGACGTCCCATCCGGTTTGGAGAGGCAGTATAGCCTCGGCAAAGGGGCTCACGACTCGATCCCCTCCGCATGGATGGAGCAAATGTACATTGAACAAGAGCAGATGGTGGCTTAACATCTCTGGTTCGGATTTCGAATTCACCGGTATCTCTTAGCAGTTCTCATAATTGTATTTAAGTTAGAACTCCAGTTGAGATGAGCAGGAAGTTCTGCTCGTTGACCTTCATTGAGAAAGAAGGATTTGACTAGGATGAGAAGATTCAAAGGGAAGGGGGGGCAATTTTTTATTGTTTCATATATTGATTTCTTTGGTTTCCTCCCCTTTTGTCAGGGAACTTTTATTTGTAACCTTTGCTATTTTACTTATAAATTGCCTGTGAGCCAATAATAGTGTCTTAGTCTCTATTCTGTAATTTTTTGTTGTTGTTAATTTTGGTATTAAAGATACTTCTTTTCCGGGGAAAGGAGCGACCCGTAGGTCTTCAGAAAATTGCGAATTGCTGCATTTTGTAACAGTCTGGATTATCTTATCTTAGTCCAACATTTATTCGTTTTCAAAAACAATTTATTTTGTTTTTTAGGTGTTCAGTTTATTTTCAAATTCTTAATTCAAACCGCGTAAAGCTGTCAGTATGCTCTGGTGATAATGCAGCAGCAAGTTGTAATTTTGTTACCTTGTTGGTTGGCAAATGGCAATTGATGATTAGTTCTGTCCTTTTTTATAATTAATACACTGGACCAAAAGAAATGTTGTCCTCTGCGCGAATAGAATGATTACTGGTTTTGCTTAATTACCAGGAAATGGTTTGTTAATATGATAGAATAATTTTATTCGATTAAATTTTTTAGTTATGATAAAATGATCTATTTTTAATAATTAAAAATAATGAAATGATCTGTTTATAAATTATTAATTTTTTATTTGAATAGTTTAATCAATTATTATACAAAGATCAATATATATGATAATAAATAGTTAGAATAATTGTGATAAAACAATTTTGTCCAGTTCTCTTTGGTGCTTCCTACCTGAAGTGCTGCACAACGGCAATAAATTTCAGCGCCCGGCAATCTTGACCATTACAAAGTCTGGATCTGTTCGATGTTTCTGAGGGTTAACTCGTGGCTTGCCCATGTTGGAAGCATACAATTCCACTCAAACCACTAATAGAATTTCAAAATAAATAAAGTATAAAAATGACAACTCTATAAATAGCTGTCTTCTCTATTTTGAAATTTGACTTTTTACTATTTTGCACCATTTTTTACTGGCAATGTCTCCACTTTTATGATGAAATGCTTCCCTGTAATCTCGAGTTTTTTTTTTGTCCAAACACAGGAATGGCGCAAATCGGTTTCATTTATAAAATTGGAATCTGATAAATCGGTAATCACAATCTACGTGCACAAAGTAATAAGATGATATACATGATGATTAAAATTGAAAATTCTAATTCAATTCTGAGAACCTGATTGATTGGTACCTTGCAAAAAGAAGCTCCTAAGATTTTAGTTGTACAAAACTGGAGATAAGAATTGGGTAAGGTTTGGACCACCGGATAAAATCAACAGAATATAGCCAAAGTTGATCACTTTATTAGATTCTACTAAACCTGGCAACATGCACAACGCACACCATTTTCTTTTTTCCATGTTCGTTCATTTATTTGCATCCTAACTTTTGCTATTGAGAAATAAATAATAGTTGGTATAATTGAAAAAATATTTATAATGATCAATACAAAAATTATTCTAGTTTAACTAAATTTTGTAAAGGTACTAGTATCTTGCTAGAACTTAATGATTAGTCAACCTAATTTATGTTTGAATATCATGTGATAAAAAATGATAAAAGAATAAATTCAAAAAAAATTAATTCAAAATCTCATGTGTGAAAAAAAGATTACGATATTTTTTTTTGTGAAGGTAAAATTTGTACAATATCAAAATTATATTGTTAAGATTTTAATCATGTAACTCCGTCAAATATAACCAGATATTAATGGCCATGGATATAATAACCACTTCCAGGAAAGTTAAGCCTCCCAACTTTTAATATGGTCGGTCGAATAATTGAATAAAAATGTGGCGTGGAAAGAAACTTCCCCATAAAAAGACACATCCCAACAATTTTACAATAATGTCTGGTTTGGGGAAAAATTCTAAATGGGCGGCTCTTTTGCCCTAAATTTCCAGGCACCACTCGCTAGATGGATGATGTTTTGGGAGGACTTTTCCAAGTTCAAAGTGGGTGGTTAAAGTAAAGGCATTGGTGAATGGGGTGGGACCTCCCACCTGTCGTTTTCAATTTTTTCACTGTCTAGTAAGATTAGACCCTTCCCACCCTGCCGTGGACTCTTTCAACTCCAGAACAAATTCATCTTTGGAAAAAGGTTTGGAGACACGTGTATGATTGTTGATTTTCGGATTAACATTTTCAGAGTCTAACTTTTGTTGATTTTTTTTTATAGAGTAGCCCTCTCGATTACATTTGTTACGTTGGAAAAGGGGTTGAATTGGGTTTGGAATTCAACTAAATTTGAAATGTTACGAAATAAATAATGAGTTGTGTTAATATGTCATGTTTTTTAATATTGACATATTTTGTCTTTCATATTTACATATTTTGCATGTCTACATTAATATACGTAAATTTATCAACATAAGCTACAAAAGCAAAAGCCACCACCAGCCGGGTGAAGTTTTGATTGTCTACTTCTCTCTCTATTCAACGAAAACGAGACGTCGGTGAAAGAAATCTTAAAGCCAAAGAAAGATCTTTCAGTGACAGCCCCGAGAAAATCAACATGAAAGGTGTTCTAGTCGATAGTCGAAGCCGAAGAAAGATCTATAGGTGACAACCCCAAGAAAATCAACAAGAAAGGTGTTCTGGCTGAAAACGGGAGACGAAGTAGAAGAGATAGTCAAAAGGCCCACCAACAACTGCATAAATTTCAGTTGGACTTCTGTGGGTCACTTTCATCCTCTTCGAGAAGAGACTCCAGCCACGGTCTTCTCGGAGTTGACCGAAAGCAATATTGAATGTTGCTGTTGCTCAAAGAAGATGGCTAGTGTATCTTCTCGCTGGTTTTGCAAAAAAGTTTATACATGTCAATATTAATATCACGCCCCGAATGTTAGGCATGTCAAGCGCCACAAAGTAAAAATCTCTGTAAGACCATTTAAATTCTCAAGTTACAATTGAGTCTCAAGTCTAAAGGTAAAGTACATGTAGAAGTAAAGGGAGAGGATCTTAAAATACTAAATATGTAATGATGCATGTTCTAGCCTCTAGTCCTTACTCGCAGCTAGCCCTTGAATTATCTAAGACAACAACACACATTAATGAGGATATGCATCTCAGTAAGTCGGTAAACACACACAACTTATACATCAAAACCCATATCACATATTTCATATCAAATCATATACATAATCTCAAATTCAGTTATATAAAATTAGACTTTACAATCAACGACACTTGCATAAGATATATATCACTAATTCAAACTTAACAAATTGAATAAGTAAAAAATTCGAATACTAATAAAATTACGACACATGTAAAATATCAAGCTCTTCAGAATTGACACATAGGCCGCTTACCTAACTTACTTAACCAACTAACAAAACAGGATTCACACATAGAAATACAATGATCACAACACATTCACTTACGGAGCTTCAGATTCCTTATACTCATATCGAGATTCTTGTGGTCCACTGATAAATACTCCTCCTTTCCCATAAGGGCCCATTAGGCAGGAGTACTACCTTCCACAAGTCTAGATAGTCCACGTACTTTTCCGTCCATTTGATCACACATACCTCGGGTTACCCGGTAGCCCCTTAAAAAATATGTACGAACTATAATCCACTAGGTACAGGATAATCCCGCATGCTTCACAATACATATCAAAGTTCATAATTCGAAAACACAATTCCACATTCCGAAATCAAGATCCAAATCAACAACACAATTTCACAATCCAAAGTCAGAATTCGAAACCAAGACACAATTCAACAATCTGAATTCAATAATACAGATAAAAAATCCAAATTCGGAAATCTGAATCAGAAATCCAAAATCAAGAATTCAAATCAAAAATCCAAATTCGGAAATTTGAATCAGAAATCCAAAATTAGAAATCCAAATTGGAAATCCAAAATCAGAAGTTCGAGTTAGAAATCCGAAATAAAAAATCCAAATTGAAAACATAAAATCAGAAATCCCCCAAACCAGAACAAGTACCATCACGTAACGAAGATAAAATTCACTTATGTTTAACGACTACGAAATCACATCCAAACAAGGTATAAAACACATAAGAACATGACACACATCGTTTATTAATTTCATTTAATCGCAAACGTTATCATCCTAACTCAATGAACAAACCCTAACACGATTCATAGAAGACAGATTGCATAATAACAAGCTTGCGAACAGGAAGGCGATAATATCACACGACTAATAACGAAAACAAGCAAGACATCACAGAAATATACTAATAAATCACGAACCGACTTACCTTCCTCTTTTTTTGAAATTCGTAGTTATCAAAATTAATTTGTGCAGAAAGTTTTAGACATATTTAAACGACATCTCCACTGTCCAGAATCTTGCTCATGGTGTTGGGAAAAGAACCTCAAAGTTTCGTGTCAATCCGATAACATTCTACTGTCAGATTTTATAAACAATGGTAACTACTTTTGGGACATACAAATTTTCTTTCTTTCTTTCTTCTTTAGGGTTTTTCTTTTCTATCTCTTTTTATATAGATAAGTTCTAACCCTAATTTGGCTAATTACTATTTGGTCACTTGGTCTTGTACTATTATCTAAATTGATTTTACGATTTCTTACAATTAACATCACCATGTCAATATTGACATACTCAGAATGTTATTATTAAAGAACGAAACATGTTAACGCGATTCTTTCGTATGGTTTGGAATAATTCTCCTTCGTATCTAATTCATTTCCATTCGAAAAATTCAAGACGTTATTAATTTAAAATATGCCCCCGCTGCAAGAAAAGATAGGGCGACCATTCGAAAGAGCCCGAGCACAATAAATGACAGTATTTTAAGGTTCTAAAATTCAGTACAATATTAAGTGAATTTAACTTGATTATCATGATTTAGATTAAAATAGTCTTTTGGGGGGAGCATCAAGTTACATACCATTTTTTAAATTTTGTGGTCAGACCAATCAAATTGTTATCCGACACTTATATTGAATCATTTTCTTACGCTACAACAGAGAATAATTAGATTAGTAATCAACAATTATTCAACGGATTAAATTAATTAGTTCGAATCAAATTACTTGATATTACAAGTACTCGAATATAAGAAGTTATTCCAAAATCCTACCCGCTTTAATTTGAACTAAAGATGAAATTATTGTTTGCTATTTCCATTGCTTCGATCCCACGTCAGTGTTTCCAGGTATTCTTCATCATGGTTATGGAAATCCGTTGATGAATTTTCTGGATCAAATGGAACCCACAAGTGAGACTCGCGACTTTTTTTGTTCATCAATGTCCGAATCCGGTCCCTAAATAAAATAAGACTAATTGATTCTAAATAACAGAGATTTATTTATCGGTATTCGGCATCACGATAAAACCCTAATGCCTTAAGATGATTTAGATGCAAATTCCACAATTCTCTTTCGTCTATTTTAAATACTCAGTTGTGCGCAAATGGAGAATCACTCATAGCAAGGAGGCACTTGCAGATATAGAGGAAGATTACTCTTTTGGTGTAAGAACTCGACTCGAAATTCAAATTTCAACACTTCTTAATCAAGAAAGAATACTCTCATAGGCGGAAAGATTCATATTTATTGTATTTTTTTATGTGAATCACTTATGTCCAAATATTAAAGTCATTGAATCTTATTTATAGAATGATTTTTATATTGAAGATTTTCTTGAATTTTAAGAATCTAACTCCTTTGACGCCTAGACGAATACCACCAAATTTTATTAAAAAAACAATATTTACTCTCTAGTATTATTCTATGACAAAAATTAATCAACCATCCCTATTTACTGGGTCTTGTGATAAAAAATTGACAAGTAAACCTATACATTTCATCGTCAGTTACAATGATGAAGAGGTCAAGTAGAAAGATAAAGAACGTGACCTCATGAAACATCTATTATTACGCTCCGAGACAATAAGGTATCTAAATGCCAAATGGAAGATAATACAAGAAACGTACAATTTCAGAGAGGTTTAGGTTTGAAGTAGACATATGTAATCATTGTTTAATATTTTTCATTAAAAGACATTTAAATTGACGGGATTAAGCCTACCTTTCGGACAACAAATCGTATTTGAATGAGTTAGATGTTAGAAGTGTCATCTCTCTCAAATATGGAACACATTATTAATTGTAACTTGTAAGCATTCACTATCATTGTGTATTGTTTCAAGTTATTTTTGTTAATTTTTGGAGAAAGTCGCTGAAAGCTATTCCTTGGTCTCCTTGTTCTAGAAAGCCTTGGTCAACACATATAAACTATACGTAAATCACTAATAAAAAACTAATTACACGTCAATCCCAACTTGCATAATGATGTCTTTGATTTCTAGTTTTTGTTTTTACTTTTTGTTCTAATTATACTATTGGTTCTTCCTCTTTTCCTTACCTCTCAAGAAGCTGAATTTGTCAAAGTGGACTAGTTATTTCATGAGGATTAGTTGTCTCTCATCCAAATTCCGAAAGATTTTGCATTTGGTGTACTATGAACACATTTCTCATTAAACTTTAGGTGTGTCAATTCTTAATTTAATTCGAAAATGAAACTACATAATTTATTTTATATAAAATATTTATAAATAAAATATCTAAAAAATTGGTGATGGAAACGAATATTAACAATTTAAAAGACACTTTTGGGGCGAGTAGACCTTGGGGTTCCGGTTTTGGGAACCGCTGGTTGAACCATGGAATTGACGATTTCCGAATCGTGGAAGCTACTACGTGGCCATAAATCACATGTTAATTTATAGATAATTTGATATATATATATATATATGTATATATAAAGGAATATTTCATCTTTTAAACCTCAAACACTTTGAAGAAAAGTGGCAAAATATAATTTGAAATTTAAACAAGCTTCTCCTTCATTTAGGCCCAATATCGCATACTTGGGCCAAAGGCTTCTTATTCTATATGGGCCTAAAGGGACATGCCAATGTGTTATTAAAGCCTGACATTTTAGAAATTCACCATTTTCATAGGCCATGGGTCCAATCCAAATTTCTCTGGCGGGTAATTTTCTCCTTCTGCAAAGCTTTAGCATACCACCTGTTTGATGAAATGCTTTACAGGCATCACAATTCTCTATTTCAATTATATGCACAGGTTTGCTTGATTTGGTGATGTTGGTTTTGTCTTCTACAGGGTTGCGCACTGGAGCGAACTTCTCGCTGCTGGAGCTCGAGACCTCGCAGAGGCGAAAATGCCATCGTACATTTTTTCTTCTGTTTTCACTGTCAATGTCGTTGCTCCATATAATCAAGCTCTAGCATTTGCATTATACCGTTAGGGTTTACATTTGATTCAGTGTTGCTCATCGGATACACTATATATCCGAGAGACAAACAAGATGAATATAATCTGTTTAGGTTTCTGTAATGTTGGTTGAGTTGAATGATGTTGCAGGTTTGAGGATAGGAAGATTGAATTTTTCAAGACACAATGCTTACTCGAGAACTGGATTTAGGTGTAGTTATGCTTCATCCGAGAACACGCTCTCGACTGGCGAGGAACATGAAAAGAAACGGCCTTATGTCAAGATGTGCGGGATCACATCTGCTAAGGATGCAGCGATGGCGGCAGAAGCTGGAGCGGATTTTATCGGGATGATCATTTGGCCAAATTCGAAGCGTTCTGTTTCCCTCTCAGTTGCAAAGGAGATCTCAAGGGTTGCGAGATCATACGGAGCACTTCCGGTTGGGGTGTTTGTCAATGACAATGTGGAGACCATACTGGCTGCTTCCGATATGGCAGACCTCGAGTTTGTGCAGGTAAAGAAAGGTTCAGTTGTGTTTTTAAATGATGTTGGGTTTTATAGTGATATATATGTCATCTCGGTGCAGCTTCATGGGAGCGGTTCACGAGAAGCTTTTCCAGATATAGTGCAACACAAGAAAATCATTTATGTTCTCCATGCTAATGAGAATGGAGAGCTTCTGAATCAGATATCTGATGAAGAGTCCGCTGCAGTTGATTGGATACTTATTGACAGTGCAACCGGTGGCAGGTAAGAAACGATTATTGGACCGCTTATTCTTCTTCAAACGCCATCTTTAGCACTGCCTAGAGATAAAACCGCTCATGTAGCTCTTTTGGAGGTTCGGATTTAATTAACCACTTTGTGCATTCACTAACAGAAAGAACAAATGAAAAATATTATTGGATTATCAAAGATTTCAGTTATTTTGGTTTCATTCTGAAATATTAAGAAAGGTTTGATGTTTGTAGGAGCATATAGTCTTTCTGCTTCCGATTTCCAAGTAACTCTAAAGATTGTGAAAATGATGGTTTGTGTAAAGATGGTTTGTTTACAAAGTTATTAAAGATGGTTTTCTTTCCAGTGGCAAGGGGTTTAATTGGGCACAGTTCAGTTTACCACCGATTAGGAGCAAGCATGGGTGGCTCTTAGCCGGAGGGATCAACCCGCTAAATGCTTCTGAAGCTCTCTCTACCCTCAATCCTCATGGCATTGACGTTAGCAGTGGCATTTGTGGAGCGGATGGGATTAGTAAGGATCCGTTACGTATACATTCTTTTATGACTGCCGTTCGTTCTGCACACAGCTGTTAACGGTGAAATGGGACGGGTTGAACCCCTGGAGATAGCCTGATAGATTCCTTCCTTTTCTTGGTTACTCATCAGTACTCTTTCACTGGGTACTTTTTGTTCTGCTTAATATTTGAAAATAGCACTAGGCAGCTATTTTCCGGTCACATTTCGATGTCCAGACCACCTCTTTGTGTGTAAATGAGAAATGAAAATGGAAAGGCCGAGACGGAAAGTAAACATTGGACAAATTGGCAAGTACTTCTGGCCAGATTTATCGATCTTCTTACGTACTCTTTTCATGACTAGTCATTTGGGTGCAGTTTGCAAAGAACAGAAAATGGCACATGTTTTTGCCTGCTCATATCGATCCATATCTTTAAAGAAGGTACAAACCACGATCTATATCCACATGCTATGCTTCTTTTTAAACATCCTGTTTTTGTCAATGAATAATTTTATACTGTGAAGTGTGAAGCATTCTAAAATAGTTAACTATTCCATACATGGGAAGATATGAAATATGAAGCCTTGAGAATTTTGGGAAACAGCAAGGAAATTCGTTAAAAGGATAACCTGAGAATAACATATCCTCTACAATAGCGAGGAGAAGCATTCTATGATTCTTTTCTCTATGGCTTTGCCGCAATTTGGAAATCATTAACAAGATGTTGGTCTAGTTGCATCTATTGCCATCTAGCTGAAGAATCAGTGAGGATGTAATAAAGTTGCATCTATTGCAATCTAGCTGAAGAATCAGTGAGGATGTAATAAGGGGAGCATAATTTATGACATGGAAAACTGTAAAAGAAGAGTGGCTCTGGTTTTAGTCTTTGATCATTTTCAGTGGTTCAAGACTCTTACATGTAATTGCATCCAGCAGACGCGAAAGAAGAACAGTGACATAACTTACTGGAAAACAATTAAATTGATAGAATTAATATGTATGTGGACGAAGAATAGCTCACCCTGGAGATTGTTAGGCAACCATTGACTAATTCTTTGCATGAGTCATAACCGAGGGTCCCGAAGAATCTGAGAATCTGCAGACGGGCTTTATATGCTAATCCGCACTCAAACAAAACACTGCTTCCTCTGTGCTTCGACAATTTTAGTGGAGGTTAGGATCTGTTTTGTAGTATACAACATCTCCAATGTCATCCACATAGTGATCAAGTCTCATGCTCTTAATAAGTAGGCCAAGCAAGTAAAATGGGAATGGCCCAGATTTCTGTGGCTCTCTGTAGTACTGCCCAAGCACTGGTTTTGCTGCTTCTGTCTGCAATCCAGGTGTTTAGGTTCAGATGAGACGAAACAGATAAACCGAAACGAAATAGACCGAAATTTATTGATCATGTCTTTGATTGTACGAGTGGATCATTCGCACTACTCAAAACTCAATTGATTAAAAGAATCTGAATTCGGAATACTCACTGCTTCAATCAAGTGGTAGTGAGGGATTTGAGGGAATAGATGGTGGATGACATGGGTCCCAATGTCATGGTGGATGTTGTTTAACCATCCATAGTCACGATCAAGAGTAGTGAGGCCTCCTCTCAGATAACTCCATTCCTGTTGGACCCCAAACACACTTATAAACAAGCTCACCCATGCAACTTCAGTTGTCGGATTCTCTCCGTTAATTTTATCACCAAGAGAAAGAAGAGAGGAAATTGACAGGAATTTGCAGTATTTTTTTTGTTCTTTACCTTGCCGCGATACCAAGGCAACTTCATCTCATGACCATGGTGATGCAAGTAAGTCACAAGGTCCAGCCACATGACAAAAATCTGCGTTATGTTGAACATACAAATTCTCAAGGTTGGTGATGTTAAAAAAGATTGTTTTCTTTAGGGCTTGATGGGATTTGATCAAGGATTATTACCCAGTAAGGAATTCCATAGAGCTTGAGCATTTGAAGAGGACCTAATGTGATATTTAAGCAGACCAGAAGTCCTGCCATTGCCAACCAACAGGCAGTTGAAGTGATGACATCTTTCCTCTCATTTGGGAGGAACAGATCACTGTCTGGGTTGTAATGTGAGCCCTTCTTTCCTGGACTTCTGCTCCACTATAATGTAAAAAAATATATTACCAAACATCAGATTTCTTGATTATTTCAGCAGGTTGGCTTAATCGTCTGCTCGAAATGATTAATAAGCGTGTTTGGAATGGTGGAAATAAACGAGAGAGAGAAAATAAATCATCTGATACATTAGACTTACCAGATAAAAAGGGTAGGCAAGCATAGGGAAAGGCAAGGTGAACCTCATTTTTTTTGTGAGACCATCCAAGCTATTGTAAATTTTTTTAGGAAGCTGCAATGTCAATGGGAAAACATTATACCAATGTACTTCCAACTTCCAAGCAGTTGCAAAGAAGAAATGGAAACTTTCTGATATTGTTTAAGATTTACTCACTGGATGCCATGATTCATCATTCTCCACATGCCCATGGTTCTGATGGTGAGTTCTGTGGCTGATTCTCCTGCAACATTCAGATTCGAGCATTATCATTCGTCAAATTTGAGCCCGGGATATATTTAAGTGAATCCAAATCTTTTAACACTTGGATCAACTCTCGGTAGTGAACTAACTGCTAATTATTTGTACTAGAATACAATAAAAATTACCATCCATGATAAGGAACAAGAATTGAAGAATGCAGGATATGCCCCACCACACTATTCAGCTTGTGGTTACTTGAGAAGCTCCCATGACCACTACAGAAAAAAAGGGTCATCAAATTTGTCTCAGCAAGAACAAAATCTTCAATAATATTGCATAAATTTGAGCAAAAAAGTAGAATCCAATTTACCAGTCATGGCCAAGAACAAAGAGAGCCCAGAACATTGTCCCTTGAGCAAGCCAATAGAGAGGCCAAACAACCCAGTTGTTGAAGTAAGCAGCAACAGCAGCCAATCCAAACACCACCACAACATCTCTAAGGACATAGCTCATTGACCTCCATGGATCCTTGACCCAACAATGCTTAGGAATGGCTGCCCTAATGTCAGCCAAGTTGAATGGTGGTGGTGCACCAGGGTCAAAATGGTCACCTTCCTTTTCCCCACTACTTCCACTTGTTGTTGTTGTTGCCACGTTCAGTGGAGCACTTACATTGAGTGCCCACTTCAACTTTTGCTTGGACCAACTTGATCTCTCAAGAGAAGAACCACCTGCTAAAGGTTTGAGGGTTGAACCAGTTCTTGGTTTTGGAAAGACTCTAGGGAGAGGTCTTAGGCCACATTCTGATAGAACATAGCTAGTAGCCATTGGAGGTGCCAAAAGGAACTCTAGTTGCAACAAATGGATGATGAATTATAAGATAAAACTGTTTTTTTTTCTTTTTTCCTCTGAATTTCTGATCCTAGAAGTGGAATGAGGAGAGGACGGGGAAGAGATAACACAAGGCCTCTTCTCCTCCTTCCACTTTCAGCTGTCTATGGACCTCAACTTGGCCTCGCTGGTTGCTCCTTGTCCTCTATACTTTATATATATACGCTCTCTTTTTGGGTCTCGTATCAACTTGCATGTTTTAGTTGTTACAAAAATAAAAAAAAAAAATTAACAAAAGGATCAACTATTGGCCTGTTTTTAGGTAAATTCGTTGATACAAGAGGCAAATACAAATACAATCTAATCATATCTGAAAAGACAATCTTTTGATAATATTTTTTTCAGATTTACAAGGCAGATAGCCAAAATCTTATATAAATCTAACTTTTTATCACTTAATTATTTGAAATTTGTGGTAATGAAAGAAACTTATAGTTCTACTTGACCCATCATTGGGTCTATTTTGTTTAAGGTTGTAAGCTAGCACTTGGATTAATCACATGAGCCGCACCTTTCAAAAAATATCACAAGATCCTTAGAAATTGTTTGGAGGATTTGGAACTACGTCCTCCAAATTCCAAAAGAAAAAAACTACGCCCTTCAAATTGGTTCCTACTCTTGCTGAATAATTTGCTAACTAATCGACAAACAACATGATTGGTCAATCGATAATACATCCTCCAATGAGTGTACTCACGTTCAATAATATTTTTCCACCATCACAGTACCACATGTTTGGGTCTCACAAAATGTGGTAGGAAATAAAGAGGCTGACGTGGGCTAAGCTACTACGCTTTGTTGTTGGATTTTCATTTTGTTTTTTACTTTTTTTCAGTTTTTTTCGTACAGATATCTCGTGTTAAAAATGACCTCAGACAAGTACTTCCCTGGACGGTGCCGGTTCAAAAAGTAGGTAAACTCGTTGTCTGGTTTTCGTTTTAAACGTTTAATGTAACGTGCTTTTAGTTAGGTCATATGTTCATAGTCGATTTTAAGGTTATCTTGAAGACTAATTATGAACTCCGACCACTTTTTTTGAATTATCCAAGTTATGCTCGTACTGTTGGAATGCTCTCATTGTCCTCCTCCGACCACTTTTTTTTTAAATCGTAGTTGTTTTCAAATTTGGTTGACATAATTTCAACATACTTTCTAGTGTGAACCAACTGAAACAATGATTAATCTAAATAATGTCGAAATACTAAGAGTGATGAATAAGATTCAGACTTTGTAGATCATATTCTACTATTACTTCATAATTCGATCCTACTTTTTTCTCATGGATGTAAGAGTATATTAGGTAAAAAAAATATGGTTCATGTCTAAGATACAACATGAGCACATAAAGAAGACACGGAGAGTAAAAAAATAGTAGTCGGAACTCGGATCCTATAATTAGCTTATTTAAAGAGACATATTCGGATCCTGCTTCAATTCTTTTTTCCTTTTTTGAAAGTTAAACGTGTTTCTTTTCTTTACGTAATTGTGGACAAAGAAGAAGAGAAACAATTAACAACACGTAAAAACTGCTTTCAAGTACAATATGATTAGGAACGCACTAAAAAGTACATAATAAAGAATCTATCGAAGACGATAAAAAAACGTGGACATATAAGCACTTGTCCATGTGAAGGGAATAACAATGATCTCCTAATATTCATTCTACCAAATGATTTATATTCAAGTCATATACGATTTTTCAATCATATCAAAATTTTGTTGACAAGTATTTAACAATATTGTGTTACTACAGACTCAAACTCGAGATGTCTTAGTTAATCTATAATAATTCAATTATTAGTTGATGAAAATGCTTGTTCTTACACAAATGAACTAGTTTAATAAGCCTTAATTACATTCGATGTATAATCACAATTAATTGCAAACATAATTAAGCTGTACCGAGTACGCGTGTAAGCTCAAAGAGAAGGCAGCAGGCCGTTTAATTTTTTTGGTGGAAAGCATAAGGCCGTTTACTTTACCTACAGTGAGTAAGCCCTGGCTTGCTTCTGTTTAGAGTGTGCTGATTAACGAAAGCAGATTTATCAGATGTTCCACCATTTGCGCTTCTCCATCTGCTTGACAAGCTCCTTCAACATCGACGCCAAGTCACCGGCCCCGTTTTGCAGCTCCTGTGCGCGAATGCTGAGCTTCTGAGTGGAGAAAGACGAAAAGAAACACAGATCGAAGCGAGCAGATGATTACTGGATTCAATGCATAAACATTGCTGATGGTTGTAATTACCGATAATGTATCCAACAGCGAAGAGCAATAACGTAATTACCTCAAGTTTTTCCTGGAGTCCAACAAGTTTGTCTCTTGCACGAGCATCCCCTGTGACGGGATCCTAGAACAATGGTGTCCTGAGTTCATAAAGATTCTTGGGAAGAACGTATCACACAAATTAACTAGGGTAGAGTAGATTATCTCATTTTGATACTTGGTCGTTATTTCTTCAAATGTTCTGAGTTTTGGCTTCGAGTCCGTGGTAGCACCTTCAAATAAGCGGTCCCTTTCTGTTTCCTTGCCTAAGGAAGAGAAACAACATTCATAGGGATCTCCAAAGTTGGCGAACTTGGGAGCCAAGCAGAATTAAAGGCTCTAATCAGATTTAAGAGTACCTTTCATGTCACTTCCGCTGATTTCAATGGAAGATGAGAGAATTACGGGTCCATCAATGTGTATGTCATCTGCTAATCTGTCTCTGTCAGAAAAGAATAGAGGAAAGAGGGGAAAATGGTTGGAAGAGTATTCTTGAAGTTCCAGCGAAGCATTTCCATTAGGAGCTTTCTCAAACCACTTCAAGATCAGGCAAGGACCTGCGAAGCATATTTATGTCGATTAACTTCAGATAACCAATTAGTTCAAACTAGTCCCCACTAATCTGTAAAAATAGCTGATGCTAGGAGAAGTAAATTGTATAAGAAACATTACCTTATAGAGTATGATGAGTCCCTGCCCCTTATCGTTCTTCTGGCAAATTGCGGTCCAACGACAGGTTTTCTGAAGATTTATGCTTCTAATAGGTTTGCTGTCACCCTAAAATTAGATAGTCACAGCCAGTACCGAGAAATTCACAAAAAAAAAAACATAAAATGAACGTGGAGGAGAGGGGACCTCATTGGGAGACTTCAAAGAGTACAAGTGCATTGCATTTGTGCAACACATTATAAGAAGAGAATCCTCTGCCCCTTCCCCACCAGTAGAAACTTTGGAAGAGGTCTCCAGCTTAACTTCGCTCGGCTACTTACGTAGTTTTAGCACCATTTTTTCTGAAATGCATGTTCCCTAGATGATCCTGAAGTGAAGAGTCAGGCTTTGAAAACGGATAGTAGAAGCTATTTTTTTTTGTTCTAAGTCCCGAACCTGACAACAGCATGAACATATTAATATTATTGCACAAAAGGGAGTGACACAATCAATGGACCTCCAAAGAAAATACATGCTTCTGCTCAAAAGGTGAACAAAGATAAGCTAAGAACACAAGAGAACTATGAAGAGCTTAAACAGACTTAGTGAAACGTCTGAATCTCATTCTCATTGGTTACACTAACCAGGAAGCCTTGATTTTGAAGAAACTGCAGGAATAATAGTTGGTGACTAACTGCAACTTTTCCGAGTAAGCTAAATGATAAAAGTTCAGAAACCACATGTACTAACTATTAATTTTTTAAGTTCTATTCAACTCATTGGTAGACGATTATATCATTCATTTGCAGAAATAATATGTTCAGGTATAATAATAGAATGACAAAAAGGAAATATACCGTGGTTAGATGATCTTAATAAGTGAAGCAACTCAGCAAGATGAAATGAAAACTTGGCTAGCAGAAGAAGCATGAAAAAAAGAGGGAAGTGGCAATGTTCATAAAGATCCAGGAGGGATAGGACCTGACGAATAAAATGGAGACACATAATTAATTTTTTCCACAAACAGAAATTTGGCACCATTAGCAGAGGTATAAGACAACATTCTTTCAAAACTAGGATTAACTTCTCCAATAAACATGGACTGAAACCATTAACTTTCATCAGCAAGCTAAACAATCAAAAACTAAAATCCCCAGGTAAGAGTCAACAAGGACTGCAAGTACTTACAAGATGAACACACATACCTGCTGTTGCTTGGAAGAGACAAGAAGCCCTTCAATATTGTCCCCTCCAAACACCTTTATTCTACCATCCCTGACACACAATTGGCAATGAAGGTTACACCATTGAGACTACCACAATAATTTATCGACTTCTAATTCTACCTTCTTACAACAACGACAATGATATGGCAAGCAGCATTATTATCGAATTGGACTTCTCCAAGAAGTATATGCTATCCTAGGTTCCTACCAAAACTCTTGAATGCCAAACAAAAGACGAATTAGTTTTCCGCCTGTTCCCCAACCACCAGACTAGATGCAGTGCCCGAACATTCCACCTCTATCTTTTCTTTGAACTTTATTGCCATTGAAAAAAGTAATGTGACATCCCTACCATCTACCTCCTGCTAGCCCACACTCCGGGTAGTCAAAGACTGTTCCCCTGGCCAACAGACCAGCGGAGAGCCCAAAATAACTGCCAACAAACCTAACCTTGTCCCACAGATCGAGAAGTCTGGGGAGACGATCGGCCGCCAATAGGCCAGTGTAAAGTCAACCTATCCATTACCTCTAGCTAGACCAGAAGCCACCACTCAACAGGCCAGTAAACCGCCATCCTGACCCCTCCTCCACCTCTATCTTACAACAGCCAAAGTAATTTATCCACCATTGCACGTTAAACCACTTCCAAGCATCAGCTTAATCACCAGCATTTCCCCTAACGAAGCCTAGTTGCTCACTAATTTCCACTTTCTCCATTAAACAGAAAACGTAACCGCTTCCATATTCTAAATTACTAAATCAGCTGATAAATCGAGAGACTCACAACGGCTAAGAGGCTCTGGATTGGATCGAAAGCGACGATGGAAGCGGTTGAAGGGATGGCGTATTGGACAGTGACACGTGGCTCGATGTCCTCCTTCGTCGGGATTCCGCTTCCCCGGCTTTCCTTCACCCGAGCGCCCGCCGGAGAAGAGGACGCTTGACGAGTTCTTCTGGAACAGCTCGGTGAACATTTTGTTTCTCGTCTCGGACTCGTACGACGTCGGATTTCAATTTCTGATTTCGTTTTGTTATTTATAATTACTTGGAAAAAAGAAAGAAAGAAAGAAAGAATTAGAGGGTGATCAGGTGATGATGTGTAATGTAGTGTATCATAAATTAATTTTATTGAGTTACAAATTATAGAGATTTTATAAATGATGACAAATCTATGAAATTCTCCTATGCTTAAATTATCACATAAATCAACCTGTCATAGAGATTTCATTGATGAAGACACACTCTTTGAATTGAATTCCCCTATGATTTGGTTAGATTACCTTATAAACTTATTCGTCGTAATGATTGTATTAACTAGTGTATTTCAATAGTTGGCGCATGTGAGAAAACAGATAGAGATTTGCTGCCAAACTTTTATGATCTGCATGTCAGGGAAATTGTGTAGGTTCCTTAACTTCTGAGAAAAGTAAATGTACCACCGCTGGAAATGGAAGTGGAAGTGTAAGAGAAGTGTTTCACAACTATATTATGAAGCCGTTGCTGTCCTTACTTAACCAGAAACAGGGCAACAGGTTCCTTGGTTGCTACTTTTCTCAAATATAAAGGATGCTATTGAATTTCTGTTATTCATAATGTAGTAGCTTCGAAATCAATATATATATATATATATATATATATATAATATTTGAGAAAATTCAAATCTTTACTAGATAGATCAAGCCAAATTGAAAGATGGGTATGCTTGAATTCCTTAATTACTAATGCATCGGCTTGTTATAGTTATTGAGGACAAAGAAAGTTTAGATTAATCCGTGGCCAGGAACAATAAATCGCTGCTTAAAATAAACAGCGTATGTGTTGTTAACAAGATTATGTACTTGCACCCACTTTCGACTTTGACATGTGGATTAAAGATCCGGTGAGCTTTCGTACCACTGATGCCTTCTAATTTTAATTAATTAGTCACCCGATCTTCATTACTTGGAAGCTAATTAAAGCATCTATACTTCCACCAAAAAAGTTAAAGCTTCTATACTTTACACTACCATCCTTGACATATCAATAAAACTTCTATATTTCTATCATATTAAGAAAATTTTAACAATCTCTGTTGTTTATAATATATCAAAATTCAGGCATTCATCGAGTGGCAAATCTAGAATCAATATAGAATATTACGGTTAGTAGTTCTACATCATGATGCATTTACCAGAGTGTCTTAAAGTTGTATTTAAAAAAACATTTTTACACCCATTTAAAAATTGAACATTGAAAATTCGTCAATTGATATTACAAATTGTGTCGTTTGACGAAGTGTCCTCGACATGTCTTAATGTTGTCAAACTAAACTTATTCAAGATCCAGCAAGAATAATTCTATTTTGTAAGAGACTAATTATGTAATTCAAGTCTTGCAATAAAACTTAAAATTACTTTTAAAATAGTATCCAGTGATACTCCACTTCGAAATTATATATAAAAAAACTAAATTTATCCAATAGATGTTGCCATATATGATCTGTGCGGTCGGCTATATTGATCATCAAATTGCAAACTTATCAATCGGATACCGATGCCCGAGAAAATAAAAAGGTGTTTATTTACTAGAAACCTAGCTAATGCAATCCTTGTCTGGTTGTTTTAGAGCGAAGACTTGAAAATATAGTATCGACACTAGTCATGAGTCATGATTGAGATAACAGCTTATTTACCTGCTCCTTGGTTTGGTCACCCACCAATTTAATTTAATATTTGTGGGTAAACGAAGTGGTTATTAGTTAACTACAGCTCAATACTTCTTAGAGCGAGCTAACCAGAGGTTCCCTGGAGCCAATAATCTCTATAATTAATTGGAATCTAATATTTAATTAAAAGGCCAAGATTATGGAAAGCGATTAGGAATCTTGCAAAGCATACGCCATCCACTTTTTAGAACACCTAAGAATGAATTTAATCCCTCTCCCAAAAAAAAAAAAAATTCGTTAAGACCGAGACCAAGTGGGACAAAAACTTAGAACTCACTCTTCTTCTCCGGGACACCAGCAAGAGAATTCCTTAAACAAGAGAATTTAAGAAACCACTATTGAAACTAGATAGAGACCACCCTCCCTCCAAACCAACCAAACTCCTTTAAGAAAAACCCATCTCACCAAATCCTACAATACACAACTAAGCTACCTCAAGAAATTAAAATAAAAAAAAACAAATTAAATATATCAGCAACAAACGACAGAAGTCTAACCAATTTCCACCTTCTGCTCTTAATCAACCTCCCTCCTTTATTATTTCGTGGGTTTCTTCTAACCTTGTCCAATGTTTCTCTACACTTCCACGTCTTCTTCTCCTTCTTCTTCTTCTTCTTCTACGTGTTCTTCTTCTTCATCTAATGCATCCACATAGAAGAAAGAGCCACCACCTAGTGATCAACCCGGTAATGGCGGCCATGAACAAGCACAGGAAGAACAGCAACCTCTCGGTGTTCGTGGTCGTCTTCTCGATCTTCCTCTTCGGTGTGTTCATGTACAACGAGGACGTCAAGTCCATAGCCGAGTTCCCCTTCTCCTGGCCCAAGCCCCAAGAAGACCAAGAACCATCATCCGTTCTTCAAGAAACCCTAATGAAGGACAAGGTAGTGGAGGAGGAGAGGGATGTTCCTTCTGAATCTTTCACGAGAACCTCGCTCGAGGACGAAGAGGAAGACGTCGATGACGTGGAATTGCCGCCTCCAGAGTGTGATCTCTTCACTGGGAACTGGGTTCTTGATAACGAGACGAGGCCTTTGTATAAGGAAGACGAGTGCGAGTTCCTTACGGCTCAAGTTACCTGCAGGAGAAATGGCAGGAAGGATTCCTTGTACCAGAATTGGAAATGGCAGCCCAGAGATTGCTCATTGCCCAAGTAATTTTTCAATCCAAAACATTTCCTCTCACTTTTTTTTTGTTGCTTTTTCAGTCCAAAAGTAAGTTCTTTCTAATCGAAATAGTGTTTTTTTTTAAAATTCCCATCTGACTTTTTCTTTCAATAATTACAATCTCATTTTCAATTATCCCAAGTCACAATTGCTGGTTTGATGTTAAGAGTAGGTTTCCCATTTGGCATCTCTTGAGGTATGTAGGAGTACTATTTGCCTTTGTTTCGCTGGAATGATAAGATTACTGTAGAGAATGACTTTTTTTATAATATCTTTTATTCGCATTAAATTCTAAACATTTTATATCGCTTGCACTGTTGTCGCCTATCAAATAAGGCACAATTAGTTAGTTCGAGATTGATTCTTCTCTTCTTTTGATCATATTGCTTCATTAATTTAGGTTTAAGGCGAGGTTATTGTTGAAAAAGCTAAGGAACAAGAGGATGATGTTTGTGGGGGACTCGCTGAATAGGAACCAATGGGAATCAATGGTTTGTTTGGTCCAATCTGTGATCCCTCATGGGAGGAAGAGCTTGAACAAGTCAGGGTCTCTTTCTGTGTTCAGAATTGAGGTGCGTTTTTTGTTTCAACTTTAACGCTCTCTTATTAATAATCTTCTTGAAAATGTGCACGTATAGTTATTTATAGTGGCAACACATAATTGATTGCACTTGTTTAGCTTGTCTTTGCTCATTTTTTGTCACATGCTTTCTGCTGCCTAATTTTGTACTTTCCTGTGTCTGCTTTAATGATTGTAGTACGTTCAACATCTCAAATCTCAATGTTGTTGTTCTTTAATATTATGTTCAGAGTTGTCCACTTATTAGAGAATCAATTGTTCTTTTAATGTGTTTTACTGTTAGTAAGAATTTTGAATCTGAATTATGCAATTTAATGAATATTTAAATACTATGTGATTTTTTCCAAATACTATGTACTTTATTTTTTTTTGGTGAAATTACTATGTACTTTATTTATTTTTTTTGGTGAAATTACTATGTACTTTATTTGGGGATATTAGTTGCTTGCTTGTCCATGATTGGCTATCATTACGTAGGATTATAATGCCACGGTGGAATTCTACTGGGCCCCATTTCTAGTGGAGTCAAATTCGGACGACCCCACAATGCACAGCATCTTGAACCGGATTATAATGCCTAAATCCATCAACAAGCACGGTGTTAACTGGAAGAACGTCGACTACCTCGTGTTTAACACCTACATTTGGTGGATGAACACTTTCGCCATGAAAGTACTGTAAGTACCAAATCCCCAGAATATTCGAAACTCTTAACATATTATTACAATTAATTTTATGGCTTGTTGTTTACATGTTGATAAAGTAAAAATTCGTATAAATTTTGAATTGATCTATTTCGATTAAATTAATATAAAAATTTTAACATCGTGTTTCAAATTTTTCCTGATGTTACAACAGGCGTGGGTCGTTCGACGATGGAGCGACGGAGTACGAAGAGGTCCCACGGCCAGTAGCCTATAACAAGGTTCTAAGGACGTGGTCCAAGTGGGTCGACAAAAACATTGATCCAAATCGCACCACCGTCTTCTTCAGCAGCATGTCACCTCTTCACATCAAGTAATTAATTATTTCCATCGACTCCGAACTAATCATTATCTTGCATAATATCGTGACTTATCATAAAATTACATGAATTTCAGGAGCGACGA
The DNA here is from genome assembly GCA_012979155.1 of Hypericum perforatum. Taxonomy (NCBI): domain Eukaryota; kingdom Viridiplantae; phylum Streptophyta; class Magnoliopsida; order Malpighiales; family Hypericaceae; genus Hypericum; species Hypericum perforatum. The sequence continues at coordinate 92,222 of SOPF01028844.1, read as the reverse complement.
TTGGAACAACCCTGATGGAATCAAATGTGCGAAGGAGACGATGCCAATTCTCAATTTAACAATGCCACTGAATGTGGGAACCGATCGTAGGTTGTTTGTGGTGGCCAAGAACGTGACAAGTTCAATGAAAGTGCCGGTTCACTTCATAGACATAACTTCTCTGTCCGAGCTCAGAAAGGATGCTCACACCTCGGTCTACACTATACGTCAGGGCAAGATGTTGACTCCCGAGCAGAAGGCTGACCCGGCAACCTACGCGGACTGCATCCATTGGTGCCTTCCCGGGTTGCCCGACACCTGGAACGAGTTCCTCTACACACGTATCATTTCTGCCACGTGACAACACGTGTTATCGATGTTCTCACGTGCAGAGATTTTATTTTGATTTACATTTTTTTTCATGTTGCCGCAAGGTGGTGAATTACTTTCCGGTACATCATTTTTTGCTCTCTTTTTTTCTAATCATCTTTAATTTTTTTATTCTCAATTAAGTCCATATTGGTACAGATTCGTTCGCATGCTAGCTTTGTAGGGTGGGGATGTCCATTAATTGAGGTAAACAGCTTTTGCCCGACTGCAAAGAAGTGGGAAAAGCTGTTTCACCTCATGCCAAATTGTATGACTCGCAAATAATAAAGTTCAATGTATACGGTATTCCTCAATTTATATATTTGCTTACTTAAAAAAACGCAGACACAAATATTCTGTTAATATCTATCCAAGTACAGAATAATATCGATATTCCCCAATTAGTTCAAGTGGAACAAATAAACTGACGCTAATAATTACTTAATATTGGTTTAGTTATGAGGTTCCAGTTGAACTTAAAAAGCTTAGTGATACCTTTTTCAAGGGAGAGATACTTGATGTCCCACGCGTTATATATTGTATAATTTCGAAAGCAAGGATCCACCATCAACCCTCGAACTGTGTAGCCCCCATTAAAAGCAACGAGTAATAATAATTAATGTGACGCATCTCGATTCATAATGCTGTTTGTTTTTATTAGGATTGTGAATTTTTAATATATTTTATTGGGAGGGTGATTTTAATTTCCAATTCAATAACTTCCAAAAAGAATTGGCGTTGTTCTAATTTTTTTTCCAAACGTAAATATCACATCATAACATTTGAATCTTGAATTTTTCAGAATTTATACATGTCTTTTATATTAAGCTAAATACTCTTTGATAATAAAATTGTTCTCATGTACAAAATTAGCCCCTTCTCCTAACAAGACTTATTCGCTTTTGCAATAGTACTATAGACAATAATCTTTTTGTGACACAACTTTTTCAATTGATCTTTACCGAATAAGAGTGTTGGCGTAGCCGCGGGTAAACTTTTTTGAGAAAATTCTACTCTAACCGGCGACTTAATAATATATTAATAAAATTTCAAAGAAAAGGCATATTCGTCGACAACAACGTCCATTGAATAATAATAAAAAATTATCCTCCAAACATACCAAGAAATTGCTCACTTATTACATTTCTCCATCTAAATCTCCCTCCCTCTCTATCCAAATCCTACTGTTGGAAAATATGTCTCACAAAAGGAACAGCAATATCTCCACATATCTTGTGCTCCTCTCCATACTACTCTTGGTGGTCTTCATAAGCTTCAACATTGAGGAGTTGAAATCAATAACCCGATCTCCATATCCAACTCAAAAATCTCGTAACCAACAATTATCCAATAAAAAATCAGCTAAAGAAAGCCTCACAACATCAGGTTTAGAATATGATTACCATGACAGCGATCCTGAACCGATCGGGCCCAAAGGAGATGCGCAAGAGGGTGAAGAAGAGGTTCGTCAATGGCCGCCCATTGAATGTGATCTTTTCTATGGGAGCTGGGTTTTGGACAACGAGACGATGCCTTTGTACAAGGAAGAGGAGTGTGAGTTTCTCACACCTCAAGTGACTTGCTTGAGGAATGGGAGAAAAGACTCCTTGTATCAGAAATGGAGGTGGCAGCCAAGTAGTTGTTCTTTGCCCAAGTAAGTCCCTCGAACTCGATCTCGAGACATGTTCGAGAGAATCTCGGATGTCTTGCATTTTTTAAGATGATGTGATTAATTCCATATCTGGGGTTTCTATCTTTTTTTCCTTCTTCTTGATGGGTTCAAAGGTTTGAGGCAAGTCTATTTCTGAAGAAGCTGAGGAATAAGAGATTAATGTTCGTTGGAGACTCGTTGAATAGGAACCAATGGGAATCTATGATTTGTTTGCTTCACTCTGGATTCCCTAGCTCGAGTAATAACTTGAACGATACTGGAACTGTCGCTATCTTCAAAATCCAGGTACTTTTTCGTTTTTTTCATTTTACTCCCTGGCCGATGAAAATGTTAATTGGGTTGCATTAAATTCTTAGTGGCCGAAGATAGTAAAATAACAACGGATTTTACCTATTTTTTAAGAGGTTGACGATTCAAATCTCATCAGTTTAATATTTGTTTAGGTATATAGTTCGCGATTTTAAAACAGTTATTTAATTATCTCTGTATTTAACATTAGCTTTTGGGTTTCCGAAAATGGACCGACGACAGTAAATTGGCGATTTTTCTTGGTCAAAATTTCATGATTTATGGCTGGTATCTAGGAATTCAATGCTACAATAGAATATTACTGGGCCCCATTTTTGGTGGAATCAAATTCAGACGATCCAGCGAAGCATAGCATCCTAGACAGGATAATCATGGCCGAGTCAATCGAAAAGCATGGAGCCAACTGGAAAGATGTGGATTACCTCATCTTCAACACTTACATTTGGTGGTTGGGAAATATCAACATCAAAGTTTTGTAAGTAATGTTTTCATTTCTTTTCCCTCTAGCTCAAGTGATAAATGGATTGATCCAAGAATTGTCGTTGGATACTTAAGACCAAGTATAAATGGTTTTAATTTTAAATTTTTTGAGATATATAGACGTGGATCGTTTGATGAAGGGTCAACTGAGTTCGACGAAATCGAACACACGGTAGCTTATGACAGAGCTCTGAAGACATGGTCCAAATGGGTTAAGTCCAACGTGGATCCTAATCGTACAACGGTCTTCTTCAATAGCATGTCTCCCAATCACTTCAAGTAAGTGTATCTTCTCGTCAATGTCCTAATTGTCCTTGCATTTCACTAGTAAACCAACATCGATCGGCAACAATTTTGCAGTAGCTCGTTTTGGAACAACCCGGACGGTATAAAATGCTCCAAGGAGACAACTCCAATACCAAAATTTAGCCTGCCATTGGAGATGGGAACGGATCGTAGGCTCTATAGAATTGCGAAAAATGTGATCGGAGCGATGAATGTACATGTTCATTTCATGGAAATTACCACTCTCTCGGAGTACAGAAAAGATGCACACACTTCCATCTTCACTACTCGCCAGGGCAAACTACTGACGCCGGAACAACAAGCGGATCCCAGAATCTATGCCGATTGCATTCATTGGTGCCTTCCCGGGTTACCTGATACTTGGAACCAATTCATGTACACTCGCATTATGTCTCAATAACAATCATATTATTTTTCTTTGCTAAGTAGTTGTTTTTTTTTCACTCGAATCCTTACTTCATCTTTTATCTATTTGAGTTAGGATTCGAGTGATTTAAACTTTATTTATAGGCAAATATCTCAATCTTGAATCCTTATTTCATCTTTTATCTATTAAATTAGGTTCCGAATGATTTAAACTTTACTTGTATGCAAATATCTCAATTTCGAACAGGGGATATGGCCTTAAGCATGAGGTGAGAGGTTCGAGCTCCGTTAATCCCTACCAAGAATCGGAATTGTAGAAACAATTTAACCCACAATTTTTCTTAACCAAAAAAAAATATCTCAATTTCGAATCCTTACTTCATTTTTTATCTATTGAATTAGACTTCTAATGATTCAAATTTTACTCATTTACATTTGCGTCGGAGTATAAAGCGATGACACAAATTTTCTATAATAGAATACGGTTCGCACGATTTGGGCAATCTTCCTTTTGGTCATGGGAATAAAATAGAAAGAAAAAGTTAAATTATTATTTTGGTGGAAACAATCAACTAATTTTTAAATAAATATCGGATAATTTGTTGATCAAACATATATACGAAAATGTTAGTTTAGACATTTTGAATTGTTGCCAAGTGAAATATTTCAGAATGTTCAACGAGAAGTTTGGGCCGGCCCAAAATGCCACATGCAGTGTAACCCACCCAAGAAAGCGCCAAGTCGTCAACACCGGTCGTTTCGTGTGGGTCTCTCCCTCTGTCGTTTGTCTTCTTCTTCGTGGGCCAAAAAGTCAACAACAAAAAAATATCTAAACCCTTCCCCTCTTTTTAATTGAAGCGCCCCTTTACCTCAGGGAAATGGCGGTGACCTTCTCCTTCCTTTCCCCACCACCACTCGCCCCCTTCCGCAATCATCCACGCGCCTCCCCCGCCAAGTGGCGCGCACGCGCCACCTTAAAGAAGATGGACAGAGCGCAGCAGCTGGTGGCGGAGTTCCCGCACCTGTTGCAGCCGCACAAGGACGTCCTGACCCGCCTCGTCTCCACCGTGGACAGCCGCCTGGCCTCGCATCTCCTCCCTTCCGCCGACTCCGTTCCGGCCGACGTCGAGTTCTACCAGAGCAAGGACGGATCCTCCGTTGGTTGCCTCTCCGTTAACCGCGGCCTCGATTCTTCTCCCGTACTCTCTCTCTCTCTCTCTAAAACTTAATTCGATTCGATTTTTTCTTTTATAGGACACTTATGCTTAAATTATATTTTTGTTTAGCAAGTGTCGGTTGTTTTCTTAATCAGAATTATCGATTAATGGTGTTTAAAGCTTGATTAGGAGAATTTTTAGAACTTAATTAATAGGATAGTGGGTTATTAATTATTATTATATGGATCCCTATAACATGCATTGATGTCGTTGATTAGGAAAAAAAATATAAATGTTATCTTGACTCATTAGGTGAGATGGATGTCAATTTCATTTTATTAAAAATAATAATTATTGTATATGAAAGGCAAAAGTGTAGCATTTTATATTAGGTGAGAGTCAAAATAGGTGAGATTTTTTAAGACGGCAACAAGTAATTAATTGATGTGTGATTAATGACTCAAACGCGTGTATCACACACTAATCCCTCTCTAGTTTATCTTTGGTTGATTGGATTGTTTAATGAGTAAATTACATGAATGTTGTGGTCGTTTCTCACACTTTGTACATTTGGTCTTAATTGATACAGATCGATATGATGTTAACGAGCTGCCTAAGGTTGCAACTACCAAACGGAGCTGAAATGAAAATAGCCACCCTTCAATCATTTCTGAAGGCGTCGACCGACGCCCCCCATCTCGTGTTCGAGCTCGCTCAATACGGCCCGGCGTACTTCGTCTTGTCCCTTGATCTGATCTCCAGGAAAGACCTTGTTCTCCACCCGGAATACCTGAAGTCGGTCTATGAGGACAGCCCTCTAGAGGTATGCCGTAAAGGGTTTTTCGAGCAGGTACCCGAAGCCCAGTCGTACAACTACATGTCGTCGTCCCTCTACTTGCGCAGCTTGCTGTCCCCGACTGGGATTTTGGCCGCCATAAAGTGTGACGAGGGGTCATCGGAGCGGATCGAGGAGATTATGCATGATCACATCGGTCCTGTTGCCGACGAGGTTATAGGGATCTGGATCGACTACGTTCTCAGCGGAAGGAACGTTGCGGAGACGGAAAGAGGTGAACTGGAGAGGAGGGATCACAAGCTGAAGATCAATGCTTACGAGATGGATCTAGGCCCCAAGTTCCCAATGGTTTTTGGAGAGGATGTGGCTGATCGAGTTCTCAGAGTTATCCGAGGGGCTTTTGGGATATAAAGATAAAATGTTATAATGTGCATATGTATTAATTGTATGGATTGGATACTATTTGCTGCATCAGTTGGAAGGAAATGCTTTCGTCATTTAACCGGTCCGAATCAGTCGATCCATTAAGGCCGGATTTCAAAGTTCCGTGGAAATAGTTTTGAACTTTTATCACACCTTAATTTGAATCAAACTTTTATATCAGGATTTTTGTTTTAAAATTTTTAGTTCGCATTTCTTTCCGAAAGTAGGCCCCAATAATAAAAGTCGGATGCAATTTTAATTATGATCAATATTTATTACTTCAGTACATGGATAGCAAATCAAAAAGATACGGTGAGGATCCGCGGATGTTTTGCAATAAGTGAACTGTTGGACCCTAATTTTGACAAATTGTAGAAGTTTTATATTTTATTGATTTTTGAACTGAAAATAAATTATTCCAAAATTTGTTTTCAAGAAAACATAGCAATCCTTTTATGTGAAGGATTTGTACGTCTTCGTTTGATAAGGGTTTTCCCCTCTAAACGAACATCTTTATTACTCATGGAGTTGATAAGTCATGGACTTTTGCCTTGCTTACTTAAACAAGACTAGTTTATTTTAATAAGTGGGAGCTAGTTGTACATGATAAAAATTGAATTTTCTTAACTCAACTCTCAAGTCTTTTAAATAAGTTCTCGAATCTGAACTTTGTGAATGTATAAAATATTGTTAAAGATAATTTGTATTGAGTGCTGATATGGACTCATATGGAGGAACGTTCTTTTGGGTAAATATCATACATATATAGGCAGCTGAGAATACCATAATTCCTTTGGATTGTGACGCATCAACATACTTAATAACCATACCCAAAACTAGCACTATGTCCGTTTGTCCCAATGTCAATGAGAATGTATCATATATTATAAGGGAAAGAATTCGTTAGCCAACTGCGTCACGCATATCACATCAATGAGATAAAATTATAGCAGCTTAAACAACTCCCACATGTTACTCTGACCTGGACTTCGTTGGTTTAGAATTATTTTATTGCAACTTCCCTGATTAATTAACTGCCCTGTAGATACTAATATAATCAGGATTTTGATGGGTCATGGATCTGACTTTCACATGATGAATAAATAATTAGTTTGCAATACCAACAACTCCAAACATTAAACGTGGATTCTGTTAGCAAGTCGAAGTTACATAAAAGTAGTTTTTTTGTGAAAATATAAAAGTAGTTGCATCAACTTGCTCAAGTAAAGTAAACTAGAACCAAATCCTCTAGTCATCTAATGAGATTATAATGCTTTAACAGTGGATGGACTTGTCTAGATTAACCCGCTTAGTCCACGAACCTCCACAATTCTCTCAAGTCCTCCTAAATTTTTCATGTTAAATAGTCAACTCATTAGAAACTTATATATGCACTCATTTCATTTCAAATCTTCGTGAGATACCCATATAATAGAATTTCAACCATAAAACTTTGAGGCTAATTTTTATTCGTATAAAGAATTAATTTTTCTCAAGTGTTGCACATTGTTACAAGCTTTACATTTTCAAATAAATCCTCAAAAACCAATTGATGTAACACATATGTTAGTTGAAATTTACTCATCTATTTAATTTAATGATTATGTTATTTATAATACTCTCTATTTAATATGTCGGACAAGCCCACAGTTGTGTTATTCGAACCTCCACACTTGAACTAACAAGCTAACAGCCACAACATGTCATGCATTTTGACTTGCACATTATTGGCTCAGAATTAATTTTATCCCACGTACCCTGATTGGTAACTTCATCAACTAACCACCCTCAAGAGTACAAATATATTAGGGAGTTCGATGGACCAAGGATCCTTCCCAAAAATGAATCAATTAGTTGGCAATACAAAGGGCAGTTGCCATCAGAACCAAACATCACTCGGTTCGATTCTTTTAATTTTTTTGTTTGGTTGCTTCCTCTTGAACATCGAAGATATCAAGATCGTTACGAACCCAGTTTGGAGGACAAGGCGCGACAAAGATTTGACACGAAAGGAGCCAATATCCAATTCAAAGGGAAGCCAAGAATGCGATATCTTCACAGGAGAGTGGATTTTGGACAATGTGACACATCCTTTGTACAAGGAGACCGAGTGTGAGTTCTTGTCCGAGTGGACGAGTTGCTTGAAGAATGGGAGAACGGACTCTCTTTACCAGAATTGGAGGTGGCAGCCTAGAGATTGTTCTTTGCCCAAGTAAGTATCGTATGTACGTCAAGTTTGACTCGAACTCGAAACTTTTTGATTTATTGTCAATTTTTCTTTGTTGTCACGTGTTTTTAAGGTTTGAAGCTAGTTTGTTGCTGGAACGAATTAGAGGGAAGAGGGTTATGTTCGTGGGAGATTCTTTGCACTTGAACCAGTGGCAATCTCTTGTTTGCTTAGTTGAATCTGCTGTCCCCCCCGGCAGGAAGAGAGTTGACTTCTACCCTTATATCCATTCCTTCAGAATCGAGGTACGTGATTCGGTCGATTCCAATTTTCTCTGATCTCGATATTTGTTGTAAAATTACTAGTAAGTCATGTTCAATTCATAGTGAAGAATATTATAGTACATAAGGGAGGAACTGCATGAGATGAAAATCTCAATCTAAAACAAAACTTCTTTGAATAGAATGAGAACCATAACAAATGATATCATTTTATAAATTCTACTATATAATATAATTAGACGTTTTGTTATTTGGATATATGAATTAAATAATATTGTTTTGTTTGGAGTTGGATAGGACTATAATGCCAGTTTGGAGTTTTATTGGGCTCCATTTCTGGTGGAGTCCAATGCTGACCCTCCATCGATGAGGATTGGGAAAGTGGACTCCATCGTAATGACAGATTCCATAGAGAAGAATGCCCATAGCTGGAAGAATGTGGACTACCTAATCTTTAACACCTACGCCTGGTGGCTCAAGTATCCCACCATGAAAGTATTGTAAGTTCTATTTGATCCATAATTTTCAATTTTAATTTTTTTTTACCATCAAGATCTACAGTGCAACTCTTTCTAAAGTAATCCTCTGTAATTTAATAATTCTTTATAATAATAACATAAAAATCCTGAAATTTCTTGCGGTGAATTTTTTTTTTTTGGTGAAGAGGAGGGCCGAAGCCTCTTGCGGTGAATTTTAATTTTAAACTAAGAGTGGTATTTTAATAAATCTATATTGTGTGATAAGTTTTGCATCGTATTTTTTTGGGTGAATTGTTTATCCATTTAATTTTTGTTTTCTTAATCAAAGAATTCTCAATCAATTAGATCTATCATTTAAATAATGCAAGATATCAAAAAATTGGTGACTTAGATATAAATAAAGAAAAAATCACCATTTATCGTTTATTTTTTTATGACAAATTTTTTAAAATTATTTAACATTAAAATCTCAAATAATTCTGACTATCTTACAGCTTCGATGACAAATTTCATTTACAAATATTAAAATTTTATTTTAGTCACTTTCACTTTTACAAAGATCTATAAATCATTATTTTTAAAAAAGATTGGTCAGTTGGATGTGCACAAACCAGTTCAAACATCTTTCCATCTTAAAGTTAATTTGATCTAACTATGACTTGCAATCGAGTTGAGTGTCGGATCAAAATTTCAAATTACTAATTATTTTTATTATATTGGCCAAAACATTTATGACAAGCGGAAACACTTCTGTTGCATTTTAAGACATTTGGTTATTAATTACAAGTGAGGATCACTAACAATTTCTGAAATTTGGTGATTTGTTGATGAAGACGAGGATCGTTCGATGAAGGAGCGACGGAGTATGATGAGATCCCAAGGCATGTAGCCTATGAGAAGGCCCTGAAGACATGGGCCAAATGGCTGGAGCAAAATATTGATCCTAAACGGACCTCCGTTTTCTTCAGCAGCAACTTCCCTCAACATCAAAGGTACATCTACGAAACTGCTGAACTATTTCTATTAAATAAAAACGAAACTGCTGTATAGTTTACTCCCCCAAAAATTATTAAAATCTTTATATTCAATATTTATACTTTACGACAAACAAAACTCGTTTTAAATAGAATTTGTTCTAACTGATACAATGTTATATCTATTTTTTTTTACCTCAATTTTTTTCGAGATTTTTTTGATAATTTTATATTGTGTGAAAGAAAACAAAATTTTAGTTCCACGTTGTTCTTAAACTCTCACATAACTATCTGTGATTTTAAATTGTTTAACCGAGTGACATTAAATAAATCTTATTGGCATCATATTGTTTGAATTCTTTTTTGTGGAGAAATACCCATTTAAAAAATCTTTAAAAATATGAAGAATTCCTCCTTTGAAATATTTTTTAAAATTTATTTTCAATTTTTTAATTTAATAATATTTAGGGTATTCTTGTTACACATTGTATTAAATAAAGTATCATTTTGAAAAAAAAAAAAATTAACCACGTGATTGGAGTGTACCTATATATAAACCTAACCGATCTCAGTTGGCGATCACTAGGATTGGCATTATTAAATGTTTTTTTATTAATATTTTGCATCCGACTCTGTATGTATCAGCTAAACAATTAATGAATTCTGACTATAACCATGTTCTTGCCAATGGGTTCATAGGAGCTCCGGGTGGGGGAATCCATACGGGACCAACTGCTTCAACGAGACAATTCCGACCCTCAACTCCTCTGCGCCGATGGATCTGGACACCGACTGGCAATTATACGAAGTTGCACTGAACGTGACACAGTCCATGAAGATACCCGTCACCTTCCTGAACATCACCGGCCTCTCCGGTTACAGAAAAGATGCGCATTGCTCTATTTACGCGTCTCAGAGAGGCAACACCATTTCTCCGGAGAACAACTTTAACCCTTCGGTGGAAGCGGATTGCCTCCACTGGTGCCTCCCCGGCTTACCGGACACGTGGAACGAGTTGTTGTTCACTCGACTTCTGTCGTCGCCGGAATTAGTAGGATTAGACGATTAAGTGTTGATTTAGTTTTGTTATATTTTTTTTGGTGGAAATTTTGTTTTGTTATATCAAGATCAGAAAGATGGTATTGATGGTTGACATTGGTAAATACGGTACTTTATAGTGGAGTGTTCTCGTGGACTATAATTAATTAGCAATATCATAAAAATAAAGAGACAATTCAATAATCCTCGTCATTAGTTGACTCAAATTAAGGAATTGACGGTTGATATTTTAGTTGGTAAATATCATAAAAATAAAAAGAAAATTCCATAATAGTATTAGTTGACAATTGACTTTTAGTTGGTAAATATCGTATTTTATAGTTGAGTGTCCTCGGAGACTATATAATCATTAACAATATAACAAAAATAAAGGAAAAAATTCATAATAATCCTCTTACGTTAGTCGCTAAAATCAACTAGATTGCAAACGCTTTTTTCAATCATTGAAACTACAAGTAACCATTTTTAAAAATTAAACCAAAATAATGTGTCAACTAAAATGTACTTTTTATTGGAAAATTTTCTAGTCTGATCAGTACGAGTAAATCTTTAATAAAATTATGAAATACTATAATATTTCATAGAAATTTTTTTAACCACAACTTAGGGTCTATTTGGTACAACTCATGAAATTTAGCTGTTAGCTGTTGACTGTTAGCTGATAAGTTGTTGGCCGATAGTACTCAGCTGATAGCTGATATCCGAATTTTACAAAAGTGTTTGGTAAATTAGCATCATCAGCTGATGAAATTTAGCTGTTATTTTGATTGTTAGCTGATTAGTTGTTGGCCGATAATACTCAGTTGATAGTTGATATCCGAATTTTGCAAAAATATTTGATAAATTAGCATTGATTGTTGCTGTTGAGTTGTAAAATTACGACATAAACATCATTCTTTAATATTTAATATAATACATATTATTTATCTTTTCCACCAATTAAAAAAATGTCTCTCTTAATTTAATTTTTAATATAATAATATTTACTATTTATTTGCTAATAAAAAAATGTCGTTCTTAATTTAATATTTAATATTTAATATAATAATATTGAGTATTATCTCTATATTTTTGCGTGCCAATTAAAAAAAATATTCTTCTTAATTTAATATTTAATTAAGAATTATCTGAATCGAGAATATGTTAGACTATGTTTTAATTTAATATTTGATATAATAATATTAAGTATTATCTCTATATTTTTGCCAATTAAAAAAATGTTATTCTTAATTTAATATTTAATTAAAAATTATCTTAATTTAATATTTAATTAAGAATTATCTGAATCTTTGCCAATTAAAAAAAATGTTCTTCTTAATTTAATATTTAATTAAGAATTATCTGAATCGAGAATATGTTGATAATTTAATATAACAGCCACAAATTTTAGCTTTTGGAAAAATAATTTTTTGAGTTGTAACAATTTAATTTTTTTAGAAAAAATGACTTTTTGAGTTGTAACAATTTGATTTTTTTAATTTAGCAAACACTAAAAATCAATTATTAAATATCTATTATTAGATATCTATCGACCAACCACTTATCTCTAAGACACAAATCAAACACCCATTTAATATTCATATTCATGTTTAAAGTGAACCCTTTACCAATTTCCGACTATGTTCAAAAGTGGACCCAACCGTTCAGAAAATGTTTTAGAAACAATGATCGTCAGTCGACGAAGAGACCACGCTCATGCTTCTGGCACACCAATTTCTAATACACTATAGCTTTATTCCAGATGAAATTTGGACACAGACTTCCAGAAAAACAAACCGTCGACCCAAAACCACGCCATTATTACCCAAAAAAAAAAACACACAAACTTCACTACACACCACAGTCCCTACACTACATCGGACATGGACGAGCCGTTGAACCTAGGTGGGTTCTGTCTCTTCAAGACTTGGTTCTGAACTTGGACTCATCAATATCCACGCCCTCCTGTTGGGCCCGTTCCGCTCCGGACTCGTCGGTGGAGCTCAACCCACCCTTTCGGCCCATCTCTTGGTAGCCTTCTGTCCCCAGCTGCTCCTTCCTTGTTTGCCCTCCTCGTGACCTTCCTGCTCCATTTTTAATCCACATTACTTGGTCAACAATTTATCGTAGAAATGGTTTACAACTCGAACAGGAGGGGAAAAAGACAACTGGTTACTAAAAAATTATTAATTCCCTAATTTATTTAGAATCTACCCTTGCAAGTTACGATAAGTATGAAATTAATTTTTAAACATGGTTTCTTGTTGGTCACCAACTTTAAAAATAAATTAAAACGTTAAAAACAAATCTGAAAAATATATAAGAAGCGTTTGAAAATATTGCGAGAATTTTATAATAATATTTACTTCACTGATTTTTCAAAAAATATGATTTTTGACATATTGCGATTTGTTTGAAAAGATTGGAACTAGCAGAATGTCGAGCTAGTACTAAAGTGCACCCACTATGGACTTCTCCCAATTAATACTTGGGAAGAAATCCATTGAAAAATATAAAATTTGTAACCAAAGTTTATAAAATAGAGGAAAACGCTACAATATTTTTTGGCAAAACGAATTACTTTCATAATTAAAATAAAATGAGAACGAATGAAATCAAAATCACACTAGGGGCAATTATGGAAATTGCCTTCAGCAAGATGCTCCTGGGCCTCGAGGCTTTTGCCTCCGGTCCCACCGGGGATGACAGTCTCCCCCTTTCTCGCACGGGCGTCCAGCTCCTCCCTCGATTGCTGTTCGGACGACATCTCTACCTAAGCTTGTCACACCACTAACAGACGACCGGTCGTAAGGTAAGATCTATTTCCACAAACTCGCACGGATGCTGAGTCTAAATACGGTAAAAACCAAGGATTTATAAGCCGAACTCTGGGATGTCGGTCGTTCGGTCGGACGACAGGTGGTGGATGACGCAGCAAGTTTCGGGGGAGAAAGCTGGTTGACACGTAGGCGACCTGGTCCATGAGAATGACACGAGTCGTCTTCTTTCGGTGAGTAGAAATCTTGTGTCCCCATGCGTATTACACGTGTCTCGTCAAATCTGCTGATATCACGAAGCAAGTAGAAGCTTTTCAAATAAAAAAAAAACTTACGGTGATTTTCCTACGTATCGAGCTTTAATTTTAAGTGGGCTATAGTTTATTATTTAAAATATATTAAAAGAGTAATGCAAATATTGTCATCTATCGAAGGATCGTCGTTAAATAATGAAATTTAAGTTAAGAGAATATCGATTTTCTCTGCGAATCATCCGTCAATTTTTGTCCTCTTGGTTTCCCTTGCTCGATTTCTATTAACCCGGACGAAATTTTGCTGGTTTCTCTAACCTTGTTGTATAAATGAATTTTCTGATAGAGATCTAAACTCTCGTAAATATGTAAAGTTTAATTTCTAACAATATCTGTCATGGTTGGAGCATTTTATCTATTCTTTCTCTAAGTTTGGGGTATAACAAATGTCGGAAAACAAATGAGAAACCAGAAGAGGCATGCAACAAGAACATGTTTTATTTTGAAACAATGCTCCCATTCAAATTTTTTTTTCATGTAACATTGTGTCGACCTACTATAATAAATTTTCTAGCTCTTAACATATCTTGTGTGTATTTCTTCTCGAAGATCATATCTTCGCATGTAATACTACTAAATATGCTGAAAGCAAAGAATTATATTATTATGGAAGCAAACAGTTTTTATAATGTGAAGAGACCAATTCTACATTGCGTGCCATATTCCCATACTCAGTCAGTGGGTAGGATTAGTTGTTATTGCCGTACTAAGCTCAAGGGATGCGCCTAACAGGTTATAATTGATGTTGTAAGCGAAACTGGGTCCTCTTGGACTTGATCACTTCCATAGTTCCATAAAATATGATATTACAAACGGCCGGTTGGTTAACATTGATTAAATCAGCATTCCAAAATCGGAAAGTCACATTTTCTGTTTCATTCAGCTATTTACTATGTCAATAATTTAAATTCAAATGGGAGGATGCTTTTCTTGTAGATGATAAAATTGTCACAACACCCAAAACTCTAGTTCAATTAAGAAACTTACAATTGCATTTATAAATGTCATATACAAAGTCTACAATGTCAAGAATGAAAATAATATTAGAAATCCTCTAATATAATTGTCGACGTAAATTTGTGTCGATCAAACCTAAACTTTTGATATTTCCATCGTGAAGCTGACACATTCCATATCATTTTCTTCGGGTGAAAATTCTTCGTAGAGGAATTTAACATGGATATGTAATTATCATCGGCTAAATATATTTTTCCATTTTTTTCATTATGTAGGCCTAAGCTCTTGCGAAAATGGGCTATTATTCAGTTGAAAGAGATATGTCTTAAAATCAAAATATACAAACTAGATAAAGCTTTCCAATACATAAAGAAAATATATAACATTTTTTAGGGAAAAAATATGTAATATTTGGGTGGACTATTTCTGGTGAAACAAGATGCATTGCAAGAGTAGCTTTGGACTATTTCGAAAAAGTCAAATTATTGTACTAAAAGATGGGAAGCATTAAAATATATAAAAGAGACGAGTCAGTACAATAAGATTCCATGTTTTATTATGCCCTAGTATTTTTCCTGACTTTGGTTTTCAGATTAGACAATTTGAGTTTTCACTTTTTTATCTTAGTATTGTGATTTGTTTTTTATTATAATGTTGATGAGGTTTCTAATTAGACATTTTTGGTAATATTTTTTAAACCAAAATTAAATTGTCAAACAACACGTTATTTTATTTGCACATCACACCCATCATATTATTCTCTACTAAGTATTGATGACATAACAAATTTAAAATTTTGGATATATTGTGGTTTTAATCTTTGTTTTTTAGATTGGTTTTTCAAATTTGATTTTTATATCAAGGGTTTTGAATGTGAGGTTTTTAAGTCTAACATATTACTAATATGAGCTTATTCATATACAAAAACTTTAAGAAAAAATACACTTAAGTACTCTATATTTTAACAATTTATTTAAAATAGATTTTGTAGTTTTTTGCAAGTTCAATTCATATGATTTACTTTATCAAGTATTTAAAGTCTTGGGTAGTCTAATAGATGTTTGGTCACATGTTCGTCTACATGTACGTCTAGTTTGTCATGATGACATAAAATGTGACAAGTGCTAATTTAATTTCAAATTCGATTATATAATCACAACTTTTTATACAAAAGTTCGATTGGCTTAATTGAGTAACTTTTACGAAGGTGAGAATATGTCTAAAAACTTTTAGTTTATGATTTCTCCAAAATCGAGATATAAGATTGTCAAAAATATCTTCAAAGTTAATAGTAGGTCGAGTTAAGAAAATATTAACTTCCAACATATTTCTACAATCTTATATCTCAATTTTGAAAGAAAATAATCATAAATTAAAAAGTTATAGATATATGTCTCATTTTAGTAAAGCAACTTGAATCAAAAAATCGAACTCACGAATAATTAGTTGTGGTTCTTCGACCAAATTTAGGATTAACTTAGATATTATCGCATGTCACGTCATCATGACTTCAACAAAATGGAATGTCCAGATAAGACGTTGTTTTGAAAAAAGTGGCACTCGGACAGACATGTAATCAGGCACTAACCCGAACTGCACAAGACTTTAAATATTTGAGGAAGTAAATAAAATGAGCTGAATTTGAAAAAAAAAAATACAACCATTTTTTTAAAATTATCAAACTACAAAGTAATTAAATTTACTTTTCCCAACACTTTACAGAGAAGAAAGCGACAGAAATGCAACTCAATTGGTCCGTCCCAAAGTGTCGTCATCCTGCTATAAATGATAACGATGTTGATTCTTTCTATCGTCCCAAGTCAATCATAGCGTACGCATTACCTTGTTTTCTCTTTGTTTTAAAGCTACGACTTGGCCACATCTTTCAGGCACGTTTGTTTTTATATCCCCATGACGATGATATGCCTATTGGGAATGTAGTACCTTTAAAATTTAGTTAGAAGAAATTTATGATCGTAAAAAATTATTTTAATTAATCAATTTAATAAATATCAATTTGGTTTTAAGAATGTGTACTGTGACAATTGACAAGTTATTGAGGCCGGTACATTTTGTCAACCGAAGCTCGAAGTATAGTTAGACTGGTGATAACGTTCATAAATTTGGATTTATAAAAACGTCTACAATTTATTTTTACCAAGGTCATTTTTTAGAGTTCTGAGATTTAAAAAATTAAATTTTGAATTCTACATTTGGCACGATGATAAATTTATAACAAAATTAAAAAATATAAATAATTTGACACTTTAATTTTAAATATAAACAAAACAATTATTAAATTCGTCCAATTAATGGTGCAATTTGTAAAATAGATTAGGCTAGAAGTCAGAGAAATTTGTGTCGCTAATTCGTTTTTTTTTCCCTTCGTATATGGTACCACACTGTTGTTAAGAAAACCGACATAGTAGTTAGCTGAAGTAGAACGATTCACGACATCGTCTGGAATATATTACCGGATCAAGTCCCATACTAATTTGTGATATATCTGCCGAAACATCACTTGGAATTATTCAGGAAATCGTTACCCATTCAACTATTGAGTTTTAAATGTATGGTGTTATAGTTGGCGAGCCAGAGTTTATTTTAATCATATTAGCGGATTTATAAAAGTAGGTATGGCATATTCCATTTTATATAAATTTATAACTATTTTATAGTTTGACTTGTTCGAAGTGAACGTGATATTCGTTGAAGGAGGCCACCGTCTTCCAGAAGTACTTCACTTGCCGACTTTGGATCACTGCAATATTAATTTCGTAAAACTATATTAATCTCTCGTTGTTCAAGAACGTTATGAAGATTTATTGTTTCGTTTGTGGATACGGTCAAGCTAAAAGAGTTGAAATCAAGATGCAAAATTTACGTCTGTGTGTTAATCTTGAAGTTAATAGCTTATTTATTAATTAAAACATGGTTAAATCGCTCAGAGTTTAATGAATCTCATTGTTTGAAAAATCGTGGTCAGACAGTCATCGTTAATGTGGCGTACAATTTAAGGAGGTTTAAGGTTTACAACATTGCACTTCATTAATTTGGAGTTCAAATTATAAAAAAATGCAGTTGTTAACATAAAAGTATAAGAGAAAAATATCATACATGATAATCATATTTAAATCAAAATTTTGTTAATCAACCGCTATGCCATATTTAGATATTAATCTGTCGGAAAAAAATTGTAAACCAGAGGAATACATATATGTATAAACGTATCATATTTTTATAAGTAAACATTTTGCACAAAGTAAATACGCCAAACGCCTTGGCGTATACTTGAATCATAAACATTCATCATTAAAATATATGCACATAACATATAAATCAACGATAAATATTCGATTTTCAAAATTAGTACGAAGTATAGAACAAGGACTTGCAACAATTAAAAATAATAATACCTTATTAGTTGGGTTCACCGGATGCAATTGACCACCAGCCAGCAAATAGTGATCTCTTTATTTGGAACTTACCTCCTACCTATAGCTCCCCTTGAGCTAATCGCCCCAAAGAATATTGCTGGAGCCTCACTTTCACCGCTAGCTGTTTCACATCCTCCCTCATGCTGTAATTCCAATATATTACGAGCAGTACTTAAAAACATTTTTAATTCGAATCATATTAGAAGAATCGTCCAAACAAATACTTTAATTTGTGTAAGTGCAAAGTTGAAAAAGAATACCATTTTTTATTTTTGATATTTTATCTAATATTCACAATCAAGTACACAATGAAAACAGGCAAGATTCGATAATTTCTATATGTTGATTAGAATGGAATTAGGAAACGAATCAGTGAATTAAATTGATAATAATCCAGTCAACGCGAGAGATATTAGCGGGCACAAGGCATTTAATGATCAAATCCGGTAATAAGCCCACTCACCGACCACCACCCTACCAAAAATTCTGAATTTGACCTTTGACCAATTACGTGGACCATTTGTAACGTGACACGTGTCAAGAGTTAGACTCAGTCTCGGCACTAAACGCCAGAGAAATTAGGGTGTTTGACCGTTGACCAGGTTTGGTCATATAAAAATCCGCCACCTAATAAATTACCATTTAAAGCTAAACCCCCCTAATCCAACTCTCAACTCCTTCGCGCGTGTATTTCAAGTTGTTAGAAAATCGGTCAAAGATACCAAAATCGGAACCATGATTCCTCACGCCCTATCACATCGCGTGAGAATTTAACCAGCGATAACTTATGGAGCAAGTCAATCCAAGTCAAATCCAACACAACGACACCGTTTCGCTCCCCAAACCCTCCTCCCCTATAAATACACCATCCACCCTAACCGCGTCCAACAGTTGAAGAAACCTTGCAATTTAAGCAAAGAGGAAAAACAAACAAACGACATGTCGTCTGCCCTAGCGGTACGGGTACCGAACCCGACAATATTCTGTGACCACTCGTCGTCGCCGTCTTCGTTGTCTTCGTCCTCGTCCGGGTCCTCGTCCCTGTCGTCCTCCCCGACCACACCTTTGGCCCAGTTCCGGCTTGCGCGAGAGCCGTCGGAGCCGTATAATACGACAGGGGATCAAGAGATCGGCTCGCTCAGGAAGAAGCGTCCCGCGCAGCTAGGTATACCGCTGGTGACGGGGTTTTCGCTAGGGTTCGGATTGGAGACGTGCAGGGGGAGGGAGGAGAAGGTGGTTATGGAGGATGAAGGAGACGAGTACTACTCCGTTTGTTGTAAGAGAGGAAGGAGAGGGTATATGGAGGATAGGTACTCCGTTTTCGTTAACCGTCAAGGCCGCTCAACGACCCAGGTATATACATACATACATATATACACGCAATTTATCGGATTTATGTGATATGGTATGCCCTAATAGAGCTTCATGGATTATATGGAAACATACATGTTAATTTGCAATTTAAATATAACCTTTTAGTTTTTCCACGTTTAGGAAAATTTGATGTCACTTTGATTAATTAGTGGTGCTTTTGAAAGATATCGAAACTTTTTAAATATTTTTTCTCTAGAGTAAAGCTTAAATTTAGGTACATGGCTTTATAAAGTTTCAATTTAAAATGTAACAGGCTTTCTTTGGGGTCTACGACGGTCACGGCGGAACAAAAGCCGCCAATTTTGCATCTAAGAATTTGGCTAAGAACGTTATGACCGAACTATCATCGGTGCGATATGAAGAGGAGATTGAGATGGCTGTTAGAAATGGCTACTTGGCAACGGACAAGGAGTTTCTAGAGCAAAATGTAGATGGTGGTGCTTGTTGTGTCACCGCCTGCATCCACGACGGGACCCTCGCCGTGTCGAATGCTGGCGACTGTCGGGCCGTCATGAGCCTAGGTGGCGTGGCGGAGGCACTCACTTCCGATCACCAACCTTCAAGGCCGGATGAGAAGCAAAGAATTGAAGTCTTGGTAAGTTCATAGTTGTTGAGCTAACTAATTTAAATTTAAAAAGAATAGTACAATTCGGGATGATTCGGTGCTAATATATTTTTACTCAAAACATTGTGGTATTTTGGTTCGATTCTAAATCTAGTTAAGAATGAAAACCTTAAGACTCTTCTTTGTGGTTAGAATGCCATAATATCAAGTCGCTCCAGCTTTACGCTAACGAAACTTTATTTCCGATTTTCAGGGTGGTTATGTGGATTGTTGCAATGGAGTTTGGAGAATACAAGGATCCCTAGCGGTAACAAGAGGGATAGGGGATAGAAATTTGAAGCAATGGGTTACAGCGGAACCTGAAACTAAAATTATGAAGATTAACCCTCAATGTGAATTCTTGGTCTTAGCCTCTGACGGTCTCTGGGACAAGGTATAAACTCTCTACCAAACTAAGTTGTAATCTTAAAACATCTCTTCAAATAATTAAAAAAGGATTTCCATATGTAGTTCATAACATTTATTTGTAAATTTATGGACTTTTTTTTATAGACGGTTCTTTTAATATATTGATCTCGTTTATTTATTGTTTCCAGGTTAGCAACCAGGAAGCTGTAGATATAGTTCGTCCTTTATGTGTAGGAGTGGATAAACCAGAATCGTTCATTGCTTGTAAGAAACTCACAGAACTAGCTGCGTTGAGAGGCTCACTTGACGATATAAGCGCCATGGTGGTTCTGTTACGGCCTTTCATCACATTGACTACTACTTAGAACGAAGACCCGTGGTTTACGTTACACACTAACTCAACTAGTCATGAAATTAATTCTCTATTCATGGAGGATTACAAATTATTTTTTGGTCCAGATTTGAGTTTTATTGGATTTTTTTTATACATAATCTACCATGGTGGGTTATATAGTGGATGTAGTGTCATTGAATAGGGGAAATACCGGTGAAGATTGAGAAATTTAATATGAACCAAGTTTTGCAACTCATTGTTGGTAAAAAAAGATGTTCCGACTTTGAAGTTGTTTACTTAGCAAAAAATGTTGTTCCTTCTGGGCTATTTTCCCCTGAACTGCCTAATGCAAAATGATGCTCCAATTATATGGTGCAATGTATTTTTTTATGGATTAATTTATACAGAATTCGATATTTATAACCTAATCATAGAAGTGCAAAAACATCTCTACCTACTTAACGAGAAGTTTCCAGTTCATTAATCGCTATGAAAAATTGTCTTATTCCTTGCAAGTCATAGACCCCAAAGAATGGCTCCATAAAGTTGCCCGATTTATTGCAAGCCATAGGCAACTAATGGCGTGGGCTTTTTGCGTACCCATAATTCAAGTTAACTCGGCCTTTTCAGTTCTGGGTGGCGTTGTTACTTGTTAGGGAAGGATGGGCTGGGCTGGCCTGGGTCCATCCTTTTAGTTTGTTGGAAGTGGACGAGTGGTGCTGTAGAAGATGGCTTACTTCATGCGGTTGCATCTAGATAGAGATTGATCCGATTATTTTATGTTGTAGTGGATGGAATCATTTTTTTAATAAGTATTTGACAATGCTGTATATCTTATTTAATTCAAAAAATCTTAAAAAATAATAGAGGTTATTGTGAGAAAATTGGTATTTTCTAATGGGAAATGAGTGGGTGAGTTGACTTGGCGGACCAATATTATAAGGACGTTCACAATAAGAAAAATACAAAGACAAAAAAGTAAAATTTTCATATTACGGCGAATGATGAGTACATTTTAATATAAACGGAAACAAAGTTATATTTTACACTAAAGTTTTTTTCGATATTAATTCTAGCGCTTTGTTGTTGTCAAGGCTTTTTACAGTACTTTGATTGAAATCTTCAATAATGTTAATTTTCTAACAAAATTATAACTTTATTTTCCTCCGAACCTCATTCCAATATGTACACCTAACAAAACTTACTTGGATTTAAGGGAAAATAACATGACAGATATTTCATGACCTACTTACTAATCTACCATTACTTAGTTAACTACATCACCCCTCATATAGTACCAAATATGCCAACGTGTCTTAGATGGAAAATTTTCCCCAAAATTTTCTAAATAATTTTGAGTAGTTTTAAATGATGACAAAATTATGGAATCCGGTCGAAAATTAGTTGGGTCGATTGAAGAATTGAAAAAAGAAATTCCATTCTCTATTTTATTTTATTTCTTTTTTAATTAAACAAGGCAACAATTTATTAATCTTAGATTCAGATCTCTCTCTCTCTCTCTCCGCTTCGCACATTATTTCTTTCTTCCCAATCGTTATTTCCTCTTCTCGTCTCTTTATACACTCTAACCGCTCTCTCTCTCTCTCTCTCTCTCTCTCTCTCTCTTATCTTCGAGGTTAAGATTAGGGTTTCACCCCTCTCCTATAAGATCTCATCACCTTGAATTAAGCTCGCTCGAGTGTTCCGGTGAGTTAGGGCGGTTTGACTCGCCCGGGTACAGAGTTCTTGTTCGATTCCGATCGGACGACAGATCAGATCCGCAGCACCTGTGTCGTCGATCTACTCCTAGCCATGGCTGCCGCTAACGCCCCGATCACCATGAAAGAAGTCCTCACTGTTAGTTGTTCTATTTCTAGCTCATACTTTTTGTCGATCCTCTTTTTTTCTCGTGTGATTTGGTTTTCCTTAGTTCCTAGGGTTAGATCCGGGTGACCTGTTGTGGGAATTGTATAGATCTAGAGGCTCCAGATCTGTGGGGGGTTTGGTTTGATCTGGTTTGTGGTTTTTTTTTGTAGTTGCCGAGTATTGGTATAAGTCCGCAGTTCATCACGTTTACGAATGTGACAATGGAGTCCGACAAGTACATCTGCGTGAGGGAGACGGCGCCACAGAACAGCGTGGTGATTGTTGACATGAACATGCCGAATCAGCCACTGAGGCGGCCCATCACTGCTGATTCTGCCCTTATGAATCCCAATACTCGGATTCTCGCGTTGAAAGGTGCGGGGTTTGAGTTGGCGTTTTTGTTTATGTTTATCTCTCGGTTTTGTATGGTATGGTAATTAAGTAGTTTGGAGTTGACTTTTTGTGGCCGGTTTCTGTTGCTTGAATTGGTATGATAGTTTTGTGGTTTGGGCAACAGAAGCATCATAACTGAAAGATGATTTCGGGATCTGGCTTAGCAGTTGAATAATTCTTGGCAGTTGTCTACGAATTCATGCAGATCATAAGTCTAAAGTAGATATATAGTACATGGTAGGCAGAAGGCAGAATCATTCAGATTCTCCAGTGCCAATAATATTTTAGTGTAGATTCAGTTAGAATGTTTGGTAAAGTTGATCCTAATTCCAAAATATGAAAAGCTAGAGTCTGTTCAATAAGATTTTTCCTGCCTGGCTTCTGGATGTACTGGAGTAAGGGTGAGGGGGCTGCCCTCCGGGTATTACTGTGACCTGGTGGAGTTCGCCTTTCTCTCGTTGTGTGTTGACCGGCAATGGATACGTAGAATGGTTAGACCCAATGTTATAATCTGTTCTTTTGTGTGGATGATTTTCTGTCATGGCAGGTGGCTGATTTGTTTAACTTTTCCTCCCTGGTCAAGACTATTTCAATGTTGACAATAACATTTTGTTTGCATCTGATCGTGTCTTTTTAATTATGTGAAGCTCAACTCCCTGGAACTACCCAGGATCACCTACAAATATTTAACATCGAGGCGAAAACCAAATTGAAGTCACACCAGATGCCTGAACAGGTATGTCTGTATGACCATGTATCTGTTGATTGCCATTACTTCTTATTGGCCGAAGATGCTAGTGAGTTAAACTCATCTTTTGATTTGCAGATTGTCTTTTGGAAATGGATATCCCCAAAAATGTTGGGTATGGTGACTCAGACATCGGTTTATCATTGGTCAATCGAAGGTATTTCTTCTAATATTATCAACCAACTGTTCTGCTTCAGGCCCGTGGCTTTAGTATTTGTTCAAATTTTGATTACAGTTGGACGTTACTTTCATCATGACATCGATGTGGTGGATGAATTTCAGTCGTTTTATTGCAGGTGATTCGGAACCAACTAAGATGTTCGAGAGAACTGCCAACTTGGCTAACAATCAGATAATAAACTATCGCTGTGACCCTTCTGAGAAGTGGTTGGTTTTGATTGGAATCGCTCCTGGTTCTCCAGAGGTATGTTTGCTGTCATTTTCTACTCTCTCATCCCACTCATTCTAATTAATAGGTCTTTATTGCATGTAATCCTTCTAGTTAATCTAGTGTTTTCTTCGTTAAGACTTCGTCTAGCTGCTTTTGCTTGCTTATGATTTCTTGTGTTGACTAGATAAAACTATTTTTAACCCACATCTTGGAGTTGGTTTTCCGTTTTTTGAATTGTATACTCATGCAGGAAATGCTAGCAATTATAAGCTTAATTTGGCAGTTGTTTTCTAGTTAGTAGAGAGGCCTGCTACTTATTACTTTTCTGTCTCATACCACCTTAATCACTCATATTGATTTCATTTCCCAGCCTAAGTGAAAGCTTCATCTCCAGTTAGTTGAGTGCATCTTGTTTTCATGTTGAGTTGGTTTTTAGTCTCGACAACTATTATACAGGGTGCCATTCAGATAAGTTATTTATCTGTTTTTCCCTGTATATATCCTGATTGTGAATTATTGATGTGTTCCCCCTTTTTTACGCATACACAGAGGCAACAACTAGTCAAGGGGAACATGCAGCTTTTTTCAGTGGAGCAGCAGCGCAGTCAACATTTAGAAGCGCATGCTGCGGCGTTTGCCCAGTTTAAGGTGTGTAGCGTTCTCTTGAACTGACATCTTTACTTTGTTTGTTGCCTTACCCTATGTGCTCATTATTGTTCATCTTTCCTGCAGGTTCCAGGGAATGAGAATCCTTCTACTCTCATATCGTTTGCCACAAAAACATTTAATGCGGGGCAGGTTACATCAAAGTTGCATATCATTGAGCTTGGTGCCCAGCCAGGTTGATTCCTGCACATATTTGCAATTGGAAACTTAACTCTCTTATCCCATGTTTTTTCTCCATGGTCCACACAATTCATGGAAATTTTTATCTCAAGAAGCATGTTAAGTTGTTGTGCGGACAAGTTATCTCCTGCAAAAAGTTACAATTGAATATTTTATTTTTTATCTACCTTGTTTTTCTCTGTCAAACCTTTATTCGTAGAAATGTTTATCACCAAAACCATGTTAAGTTACTTATTCGCAGTTCTGTTGTTGCTCCTAATAAATCGGATCCTTTTGCAGGGAAGGCTTCATTTACAAAGAAACAGGCAGATCTTTTCTTTCCACCTGATTTTGCAGATGACTTCCCTGTTGCCATGCAGGTTAGGCTCTCTTTCTTTCTCTAATAGCCAAATGATAGTGATTTTTCTTCTGGGTACCTGATTCTAGATTTTACGTGGCAGATATCCCACAAGTACAGCTTGATCTACGTGATCACAAAGCTTGGATTGCTGTTTGTTTATGATTTGGACTCGGGCGCTGCTGTGTACAGAAACAGAATCAGCCCAGACCCTATATTTTTGACAGCTGAAGCTTCAGCGATTGGTGGGTTTTATGCTATTAACAGGCGAGGGCAAGTGCTACTGGCTACTGTCAATGAAGCAACCATTGTGCCTTTTGTTAGTGGCCAAGTATGTGCTTGCATCTGCTGCCCCTACTTGCCTTGGTGTTAGATGTATACATGGATTTATTTATGACATTGGTTGTTATTGCAGTTGAACAATTTGGAGCTGGCTGTTAGTCTTGCCAAAAGAGGAAACCTCCCTGGTGCAGAAAATTTGGTAATCTAAGTTTCTCTGTACCACTTGTGACCTACACTTATTGTCTCTTATGTCTAGATAACTTAGTTACCTACCATGCTGGAGAGTTTAGGTCGTTCAGCGTTTTCAAGAACTCTTTGCTCAGACCAAGTACAAAGAAGCTGCTGAGCTTGCTGCAGAGTCGCCTCAAGGAATTCTCAGAACACCAGATACTGTGGCAAAGTTTCAGGTTCGCTCTTTGTTTTTCATGACTTATATAGTCTACAATTGATCGGACGGAGAGTAAATTTAAGGCAGCGATCATGATCTCTAAATGCAGAGTGTTCCTGTGCAAGCCGGTCAGACACCACCTCTTTTGCAGTACTTTGGAACTCTTCTGACCAGAGGAAAGCTCAATGCCTTCGAGTCTTTGGAGTTGTCACGCCTTGTGGTCAACCAAAATAAAAAGAATCTTTTGGAGAACTGGTTGGCAGAGGATAAGTTAGAGTGTAGTGAGGAACTGGGGGACCTTGTTAAGGTATGTGTTTCCCGCTGATTGAGGCAATTTATTTTTTCCAAATTTATTTTATATACGTTTTATGATTTGTGTAGTTTTTATTTGATGTAACTTGGGTGTGTCTGTTGCAGACTGTAGATAATGATCTTGCTTTAAAGATATACATCAAAGCTCGAGCAACCCCGAAGGTTGTTGCAGCTTTTGCCGAAAGGAGAGAGTTTGACAAGATTTTGATATACTCAAAGCAAGTAAGGACAACCGTTTTTTAATTTACCACAATTGTTGCTTGCCTTATTCTTCTAGGTGTAATTAAAAGAACTTCACTATGCGTTCCTGTCTTATTTAACTGTAATCTGAGTGCTATTTCTAGCAATTTCATTTAATATTCTGTTCAATTTTTGTTTACTTCAGGTTGGATACTCTCCTGATTATCTGTTCCTACTCCAAACTATACTTCGTACAGACCCTCAGGTGCTGTTCTGATCCCGGAACTTTGCATGTCTTTTTTTGGTCTTGTTAATTTTTCTATCACTGAGAGATCACTCACTGATCCTTTATTTCGTTCAAAATGTGATGCAGGGAGCAGTCAATTTTGCTTTGATGATGTCTCAAATGGAGGGAGGTTGTCCTATTGATTATAATACCATCACAGATCTCTTCCTTCAGGTTTGTATTGTTTGTTTTGGGGCAAATTATATTGATTACTTTAAACTTGATGTTTTATGTAATCCGTCATTCCATTCTGTGATGGTTTCATCGTGCATGCAACTTTCTGTGATTGGGCAATAAAAAATAGTAGAATTATTATTTTCTCTTTTCTGAAGAACTTTTTACTTTCCAGAGGAACTTGATTCGTGAGGCCACAGCATTTCTGCTTGATGTCTTGAAGCCAAATTTGCCAGAACATGGTTTCCTGCAAACAAAGGTCACCTGCCAATTAGTTTCTGCCTTGAACTTCTTTTTCGTCATGGCCAATTCCTAGGAGATGTTTCTTCTGTTGTTTTGACGTGATGCCTTCTTGCCCCATAGGTTCTGGAAATCAATCTAGTTACGTTTCCAAATGTAGCTGATGCCATTCTAGCCAATGGAATGTTCAGCCACTATGATCGACCCCGTATTGCTCAACTTTGTGAGAAAGCTGGCCTTTATATTCGAGCATTACAGGTAAGAGTCTTATGCAGCTCTGTTTTTCAAATGCATCATTCTTCCTTTTTATCCTTTTGAGGTAATTGTGTGTGTCTGCTGCAGCATTATAGCGAGCTGCCTGATATTAAACGTGTGATTGTCAACACACATGCAATAGAGCCACAGGTATGTCTTGACCTGTAAGTTGCTACTTCGAAGGATGATATCTATCTGTCGAGTTGACAAATCATTGTGTGCAGGCACTTGTCGAGTTTTTTGGTACTCTCTCACGAGAATGGGCTTTGGAATGCATGAAGGATCTTCTACTTGTTAATCTACGTGCAAATCTTCAGATAATTGTTCAGGTATATACTTTTTACATTGGTTGTACAGAAGTGAGTGAAGTGTATTTTGTGGCTGCTACTGACTGTTTTGCTCTTGTTCAGACTGCCAAAGAGTATTGTGAACAATTGGGAGTAGATGCCTGCATAAAACTTTTTGAGCAATTCAAGTCCTACGAAGGCCTGTACTTCTTTTTGGGTTCATTTTTGAGCTCCAGGTATGCTTTTGACCGAATTAGAACTCTTTTGTTTTGGTTAAGTGTACAATTTAGGGGTCAGTAAATTGATTGTTTTTCTTCCATTTTTTGTATAGTGAGGATCCTGAAATACACTTTAAGTACATTGAGGCAGCTGCAAAAACCGGTCAGATCAAGGAAGTTGAACGTGTGACTAGGGAATCGAATTTCTACGATGCTGAAAAGACTAAGAATTTCCTCATGGAGGCCAAGCTTCCCGATGCAAGACCTTTGATCAATGTTTGTGATCGCTTTGGGTTTGTCGGCGATCTCACACATTACCTCTATACAAATAACATGCTGCGGTATATTGAAGGTTATGTCCAGAAGGTAAATCTATTACATAGCTAGATGCATACATGTTAGCCGGGTAGTTTTCTTAGTTTGTTTTGTATGATGCATTGTATCCTTGTCTGAATAGGTGAACCCTGGAAATGCGCCGTTAGTCGTTGGTCAGCTACTCGATGATGAATGCCCCGAGGATTTTATCAAGGGTCTGATTTTGTCTGTCCGTTCTTTGCTTCCTGTTGAACCTCTTGTCGAGGAATGTGAGAAGAGGTATAGTCCTGTGTGACAATTATGCCTGGTCCCGATTTTCTGACTTAATATCTCACAGTTCACAATTGCTTCCAGAAATCGACTTCGATTGCTTACTCAATTCCTAGAGCATCTTGTGAGTGAGGGTAGCCAAGATGTCCATGTCCACAATGCTCTAGGAAAGATCATCATTGATAGTAATAACAATCCAGAGCACTTCCTTACCACCAATCCTTACTATGACTCCCGGGTTGTTGGTAAGTATTGTGAAAAGCGTGACCCTACTCTTGCTGTTGTGGCATATCGAAGAGGACAATGTGATGAGGAACTTATCAATGTCACAAACAAGAACTCTCTGTTCAAGTTGCAAGCCAGGTACCTGCGTGCACTTCTTGTCTTAATGTTCTTCGTGGTAGTAAACACTTCCTAAGACACCATTGGTTTCTTTAATGCAGGTATGTTGTGGAAAGGATGGATGCTGATCTCTGGGACAAGGTTCTTGTTCCTGAAAATGAGTACAGGAGGCAGCTCATTGATCAAGTTGTGTCCACTGCTTTGCCAGAAAGCAAAAGCCCAGAGCAAGTTTCTGCAGCTGTAAAAGCTTTTATGACTGCAGATCTTCCTCACGAATTAATTGAGCTTCTTGAAAAGATTGTACTGCAGAATTCTGCATTCAGTGGAAATTTCAATCTGCAAAACCTGCTTATTTTGACAGCCATCAAAGCAGATCCATCTAGGGTAATGGATTACATTAACAGATTAGATAATTTTGATGGACCAGCCGTCGGGGAAGTTGCTGTTGAAGCACAGTTGTATGAGGAAGCATATGCAATTTTCAAGAAATTTAACTTGAATGTTCAAGCTGTTAATGTCTTGTTGGATAACATCAGAAGCATTGATCGTGCTGTGGAGTTTGCTTTCCGAGTTGAGGAAGATGCTGTTTGGACTCAAGTGGCAAAAGCTCAATTGCGAGAAGGTTTGGTTAGTGATGCCATTGAGTCATTTATCCGTGCGGATGATGCTACTCACTTCCTGGAGGTAATTCGGGCCTCTGAGGATGCAAATGTGTACCATGACTTGGTGAGATATCTTCTAATGGTTAGGCAGAAGGCAAAAGAGCCCAAGGTTGACAGCGAACTTATCTTTGCATATGCAAAGATTGATAGGCTTAGTGAGATTGAGGAATTCATTCTCATGCCAAATGTTGCTAATCTGCAAAATGTTGGTGATCGCCTGTATGACGATGAGCTGTATGAAGCTGCAAAAATCATATTTGCATTCATATCAAACTGGGCCAAGTTGGCTGTCACTCTTGTCAAGTTGAAGCAGTTTCAAGGTGCTGTTGATGCAGCAAGGAAAGCCAACAGTGCAAAGACATGGAAGGAAGTTTGCTTTGCTTGCGTGGATGCTGAGGAATTCCGTTTGGCTCAAATATGTGGTCTAAACATCATTGTTCAGGTGATTTGCTTGTTTTCAAATGATCTTTTTTATTGCGCACAGATAACTTTGAAAATTGTAACAGAGCCTGCTCATTAGCTAGTCTGCGATTAGCTAAGCAGTGCGTTGCATTCGTCTAGATTCTCACTCTTTCTCCTCTTTCTGGATGCTGCAGGTGGATGATTTGGAAGAAGTCAGCGAATTTTACCAGAACAGAGGTTACTTCAATGAATTGATCTCTCTCATGGAGAGTGGTCTGGGATTAGAACGGGCTCATATGGGTATCTTCACAGAGTTGGGTGTTCTGTATGCTAGATATCGTTATGAGAAATTAATGGAACACATCAAGTTATTCTCAACCCGACTCAACATTCCCAAGCTCATCCGAGCCTGTGATGAACAACAGCATTGGAAGGAACTTACATATCTGTACATCCAATATGATGAATTTGATAATGCCGCGACGACTATAATGAACCATTCTCCGGAAGCTTGGGACCACATGCAATTCAAAGATGTTGTGGTGAAAGTGGCTAATGTAGAGTTATATTACAAGGCCGTGCATTTTTACCTCCAAGAGCATCCTGATCTTATCAACGATCTTCTCAACGTGCTTTCTCTTCGCGTCGACCATACTCGTGTGGTTGATATCATGCGAAAGGTTTGTGCCTATTGTTATGTACATGTACCTAGTCGGCTGATCTCGTTAACATCATGCATCCAGTTGACATTTCCTCTGATGTATTGCGTGTTCAGGCTGGTCATCTGCTCCTTGTTAAGCCATACATGATTGCAGTTCAAAGCAATAACGTCTCTGCAGTGAATGAAGCTCTGAACCAGATATATGTGGAGGAGGAAGATTATGATAGATTGCGTGAATCCATCGACTTGCATGATAACTTTGATCAGATTGGACTTGCACAAAAGGTAAATGTGTTTGTATTGCAATTTTTTTTCCAATTTTGTGTAATAATTGTAATTTTCTATTCTGTCAAGCAGATTGAGAAACATGAGCTTCTTGAAATGAGGCGTGTAGCTGCTTATATCTACAAGAAGGCAGGCAGATGGAAGCAATCGATTGCACTGTCAAAGAAAGATAGCCATTACAAAGATGCTATGGAGACAGCTTCTCAATCTGGCGACCGCGAACTTGCAGAGGAATTGCTTGTTTATTTCATCGAACAGGTATGTCAAAAGATCAAAAGCAAACTTAAAACATTGAACGAACCGATCACCAAAAAGATAAATGGACTCTGCCAATGTTGTTGAATTGGAGGTTTTGACTATGACAAAGATAGATTGGTCGGTGCCATTTACCGAATCGTTAACTGTAATCCTTTTGAGGTGCTTGGAAGGACTATTGATTTGACTGGTAAATCTGGTGTGAATAGTAACAAGAAGTTTGGGAAATTAAATAAGACTTGATTATTTTTCCCCCTTTTAAAATTAATTTACTGCAGTCTGGTCCGAATGTTAGTTAATTATGGCCTTTTTGTGCTACTATATTGGCTGTATGCACTACCATTCTGGTCAGTGGTCGGCATTTGTGCGCAGGATTGTGTTTATGTTATAAATATCTATATAAAAAAGGTGTTGTTTCTTGGTGATTTTTGGTTGGATTGTATATGGCAGAGGTTCTAAATTATACAAATTTGTTTTGTTGTTACAGGGCAAGAAGGAGTGCTTTGCGTCATGCCTATTTGTTTGCTATGACTTGATTCGAGCAGATGTTGCTCTTGAACTTGCCTGGATGAACAACATGATCGATTTTGCCTTCCCATACGTGCTGCAGGTATTTGAGAGTTGCTTCTCTCGTCATTATGTTTTGTCCCTGGTGGTTGCTTAATACCTGCCAAACATATTTGGGGTTGACCAAACTTTTTCGCTACCTTCTTGCAGTTTATCCGTGAATACACGGGCAAAGTTGATGAACTAATAAAAGACAAGATTGAAGCCCAGAAAGAAGTGAAGGCCAAAGAGCTGGAGGAAAAGGATGTGATCGCCCAGCAGGTATGATCTGCCGATTATACTCCTCTGCAGCTTAAAATGCTTAAATATTCTATCGAGCTGGAGGTTGATTATGTACTGTGCATTCCAGAACATGTATGCACAACTGCTTCCTCTGGCTTTGCCTGCACCACCAATGCCGGGAATGGGCGGACCACAAATGGGAGGTTATGCACCCCCACCACCCATGGGCGGAATGGGAATGCCTCCGATGCCACCTTTCGGGATGCCGCCAATGGGCTACTGATCAGAACGCAACCCTTTTTGTAGACATTAGTGACAAAATCACGGTTGTTTAGAGATATCTGCGGCGGGCAAGTTCGGGCGTTCAAATGGTGGTGTTTTTGAGGCGTCAATTCTTTCTTTGCAGTGAATCATGATGGGGATGAGGTTGAAATAATACTTTGGAGAATCACGTTTTGGCGTTTAGGCGTGTGGATATGTGTTGTAATATTCTTTCAATAGGAGGCATTTTTTGGCTGCTGAGTAGGCAAGCCGAGGACTTCTTTTTCTTCTTCGTATGTATTTGTTCTTTCCGAGTCTAGGAACTGGTCTCATATAATACCGAATGTTATCTCAAGATACACTATAATTAGACCATGATGAGTTTGGGTGATTTCTACGATTTTCTTCACAATTTTTTGAATGTTGATTTTCGTTTATGAATGTTCAATTGGTTTCTAAATATTTGGGCAAATTATTCGTAGGTCCTTGTTTGTTATGAAACACTTAGTATGGATCTTTTGGTTTCTAAATCCATATATTTGTTGTTCACTTTTATACTTGACAGTTTATTTGCAAGAATCAAATTGTCTATAAATTAAAAAAAAAATTGTTTTTTTTTATCTTATTCAAACTTTTCCACTCTTTAACTTCTCGGTTTAAACGATTGGGCTTTTGGTTTCATCTCATCGGTGACAACGACAGCCAGATCGTCGGGGAGTGGCGCGGTGGTTCACGAAGGAGGTAAACTAGTTTAAACTTCGAGTGTTCTGCTGTTTCCCAAGCTCTATGCCTGCCCTGTTTGCCAATTCTAGGCAGCTTAGGTTAAAAAGGGTAGGAGGTTTGGGTAATTTTGGTTTTCGTAAATATTATATATATATATATATAATTAAAAAGTTGGGTAACGCCTACAATTTCATATTCGCATCCTTACGTAAAAAACATAACGATGCGAGTCTAAATTCGATAAATAAACGAATTTTAGAAGTTCGGGGTCTAATTTGTCAATCGCAAATTTCCACGTCAACAATCAACGCTAAAATGTAGCAAAACAGAAACTAAAGAAGCAGAGCAAGTAAAAAGAACCGTGGAAAGCAAAGCCAACAAACACTTTCCCCCGTCAACGACCATGGCGGACGACCACCGTTACCTCTTCCTTCTCGTCGCCCTACCATTCTCTCTCCTCACCTACCTCGCCCTCCAACTGCTCATCGCCCGCAGGAGCAGGAAACGATCGGTCGCCTTCTTCCACCCCTACACCAACGACGGCGGCGGAGGGGAACGTGTCCTCTGGTGCGCCGTGAGGGCCATACAGGAGGAGTCCCCCAATCTCGAAGTCTTCGTCTACACCGGCGACCGCGACGCCTTATCGGGCTCGCTGTCCTCTCGCGCCCTAGATCGATTCGGCGTCCAATTGATCTCGCCTCCCAAGGTAAGACGAGTCAAACTTTTGACTTCTCCTCATTAATTGGCGAAGTGTAATCCCACATTGGTTAGTCGGAGATCGGTGGACTTGTTTATAAGTCTACGCTTTGAAAGGTTTTTAGTTGTTACAGTTGTATAAGGAGATTCTAGCATGGTATCACAGCTGGTGATGACGTTCTCATTGTTGTGCTCGCATGATTCGCATTTCATCGCACGTTGGTGAAGCCATAGTTTTGACTTTTCCGCATTAGCGTAGTGTAATGTGTTGAGAATCTCTCGCTGCTTTGTGCAAAAGTGAGGAACTTGTCAATAAGCGTAGAAAATACACCTAGTGTTAGGTTAGATATGGTGATTCTAAATGGTATCAGAGCGAGTTGATACTGTGCCCATTGTTATTCTCGCACGACCGCCATTTCTAGCATGTTGGCGAAGTTATAGTCAACTGCTTTGTTTTGGGTTGACATGGAGATTCTAATATAGCAGTTGGTGGACTTGTTTATAATTGTGTAAATTCATGTACACATTTCTTTAAGGTTTTGGGTTGGATGTGGAGATTCTAACATAATATCAGAGCGGATTGATCTCGTTCTCATTGTTGTACTCGCGTGACCCCTATTTATGGCATGCTGAAGTCAAAGTCGGCCTGGTGGGTCTCGTGTTGAGAATCTCACATTGCTTGGTTTTGGGGTTTGATGTAGAGATTCTAATATAGCGGGTGGTTCTTGTGATCTCCCCTCCACATTTTTAACTGGAAGTAATCTTTAAGTTGCACTTGTGTTCAACTGTTTTTCACTAGAATTTTGCAGAAAATATTTTTCAGTGAAGGAACTGGACTTTATTGAATCAGTTAGGGTTTAAGAGTGGCATTGTTGATGTATGCTGGAGCCGTGAATAATGTTGAGATGGGAACTGTTTGTATGATTTGAGGTGTGTTGATGTGTTCTAGGTGGTGCATTTAGAGAAGAGGAGGTGGATAGAGGAGGCAACTTATCCGAGGTTTACAATGATCGGCCAAAGCTTGGGGTCTGTATATTTAGGGTGGGAAGCTCTGTGCAAGTTTACCCCCTTGTATTTCTTTGATACAAGCGGGTATGCTTTCACGTATCCGCTTGCTCGGTTGTTTGGCTGCCGAGTTATTTGCTACACACATTACCCTACTATCAGCTTGGATATGATTTCTCGTGTCCGTGGGCGGAACTCCATGTACAATAACAACTCGTCAATTGCTCGAAGGTTCGATCTTCTTCTTCTGCTGCTGCTCAGAAGACTGTCCTGTAGACTGTGTACTAGTGAAGCACATAAATCTTTTGTTCTGGTTTTCCTTGTATTAAAATTTGACTGCTCGTCTTAAATTTGCAGTGGTTGGTTGTCGAGTTGCAAGCTCCTATATTATCTGTTCTTTAGCTGGATGTATGGTTTTGTGGGCTCTTTTGCACACCTCGCAATGGTGAACTCTTCATGGACTCAGTCTCATATAGAGAAACTTTGGAAGATCCCGGCTCGAACAAAGCGTGTGTATCCTCCTTGTGACACTTCAGGACTTCAGGTCTGAACTTGGTTTGTTTACAACGTCTGAAGTGGCCATCCACAAATTTGCTATGGCTCAACTTTTCTATGCGTGAGTCTTTTCTTCTCCTATACAATTTGGCACTTAACTTATTCAATCAACCAGGCACTTCCATTGGAGAGGCCTGCAGAAAGGCCGGCGATAATTTCAGTTGCTCAATTTCGTCCTGAGAAGGTGGGCATCCTTTGTGTATACATCATGAGCCACAGGTACTGCAGATTCAGTGCCTTGCTTAAGGCATGTGTGGGGGGTAAATTGGTGTTAATTTTCTCTCCTTTTCATGTCTCAGGCACATACTCTTCAACTTGAGGCTTTTTCGTTGGCTATTAGGAAGCTTGAATTAGGCTTGCCCAGACCAAAGCTCCAGTTTGTGGGTAGTTGCCGAAACGAAGCAGATGAAGAAAGATTGAAAAAGTTGCAAGACAAAGCAATTGAACTGAACGTGGACAGCGATGTGGAATTTCATAAGAATGTGATGTATAGGTATGTCTATGATGTTTTCGGAAGATTCTATTTTTCAAAGAATGTGTTCCAATTTTCTCTTTGATTGCAGGGACTTGGTGAGACTTTTGGGAGGTGCAATTGCCGGACTTCACTCCATGATAGATGAGCATTTTGGCATCAGTGTCGTTGAGTACATGGCTGCAGGAGCCATCCCAATCGGTAAGCCTTCTGGAGATATGACAACCCATTTTCGTCTCGAAATTCTTATCAACCTCTAAGGTACTTGCTCTGCCTCTCACAGCTCATAATTCAGCTGGTCCGAAGATGGACATTGTTCTCGAGGAAGATGGAAGACAGACAGGATTCCTTGCTGAGAATGTAGAACAGTATGCAGAAGCGATCTTGAAAGTCGTTGGTATGCCAGACCATGAAAGACTCGAGATGGCGGCCGCTGCACGGAGGCGTGCCAGCAGGTTTTCCGAGCAAAGATTCGACGAAGATTTCAAAGCTGCAATCAAGCCAGTGCTAAACCGTGCCTGCAGATGATGAACTACCAATTGAAACAGCCGCAGCTAACAACAGAGATGGGTTGGAGTGTAATGAATGTTAGAATGATGCTCTATCACCTTTTAGTTTGCATTTTCATATAAAAAAATCATTGCTGTTCACAAATATTGGAACCTCTTTATATTTAAATTAGCTTAAGGTTGATTAAATAAAATCGAGCATTTGTTTTTTAGTTATAACATTAACCATATATTTTAGACAAAAACAGTGTAAAATTTGGGATAGAATTTTAAGGGGAAAGTACACTTTAGTACCCTGTGGTTTACCTGTTTCCGAAAAAATGCTATGTGCTTTTTTTGTTACGAATTCAGTACGTCGTGGTTTCATTTCGGGGACAAATTCAGTCCCGGACAGCATTTTAGGCTGACCGGCCAGGTGTCAATGCCACGTCATCACCACATCAATTATTCTTTCCTACTTAGCTTGGGTGATATGGCGTGGCAAATTATCATTTTAATCCATTTTTGAATTATAATTATTTTTCAAAACCCAATTATTAATTCTTCTAATTATTTTTTCAAAACCTATTTTTTTTTTCCAAACACTAAAATTAATCCCAAATCGTCGCCGAATCTAGGGATTCTTCTTCCCCCAACCACCGCCAACAAGCCAAACCCAGAAGACCTTCTGGAACAAAAGCAGCCACACAAGCCAAACCTACTTCAACGACTTCTGGAAAAGCCAAACAAGAGCAACGCACAAGCCAAACCTTCTGGAAAAGCACACATCTCTGTAGCGAGCGAAGAAGGCTGCACAATAGCAGCCGCAATCTCCTACACCCGATTATTTTTGCCCTACTAGCAGCGGGGATATGGAAGAGGAGTTGGAGACTTGGACGAGCGGGGATAAGAGTCTCGCCTCCTCCTCGAATGCCACTTCGTCCTCGCAGGTGTACGTCTGCATCATCGACGGGGAGGTCGGCGCAGCCTCCTCCCTAACTCCGAAGATCGGACCCCGTCTCTCCCCGAAGAAGATCGGAGAGGACATCGCCAAGGAGCTTGAAGGAACTGTGAATGAGATCATCAGGACCTGCATTTTGGTTGGGTGTACCGTTGACGGGAAGGATCCCAAGGACATGCGAGAGGAAATCGGCGATGGCGAGGTGGACATCTCTTCCGATTAAGAGAGATACGCTGTTTGATTTAGTGAAAAAAAGTGGAGAGAAAGTGAGGCCGTTGGCGTTTAGGGATCCATTGGATAGGGTCAAGAGGCCAATTTTGGTCGTTCACGAACTGGAATCGGAGGTCTAGGACCACCGGCGAGCTCGCCCGTCCTTGGGTTGCACCTTGGATGCGACGGAGAGTGTTAGAACA
Organism: Hypericum perforatum; assembly: GCA_012979155.1. Lineage (NCBI taxonomy): Eukaryota > Viridiplantae > Streptophyta > Magnoliopsida > Malpighiales > Hypericaceae > Hypericum > Hypericum perforatum. The sequence continues at coordinate 54,505 of SOPF01028844.1, read as the reverse complement.
GCGAAGTTCGGTGATTGGGTTGTCGGGTGGTTTCCGGTTCACGCGGGCGGGTCGGCACGCACAGAGGACCCGACATCCGCGACTGTCGAAGACATCCCCTAGCCACGGGCTTCGTTCAGGAGCCGGCGGTGGCCACCGGCGATGCGACAACCGAAGGTTGATTATCGGGGACCATTTTGGAAATTTGCTAGGGACTGACAGTAGAAAATTTGAAACTTTTCGGGGCCCTCTCTACAAACGGGATTGAAAATGTAAATTGCCGTGCCAAATCATCTGAGCCAACAAAGTTACAGAAATTGACGTGGTGATGACGTGGCGTTGACACCTGGCCGGTCAGCTTAAAATGCTGCCCAGGACTGAATTTGTCCCCGAAATGAAACCACAAGGTACTGAATTCGTAACAAAAAAAATACATGGCCTTTTTTTGAAAATAGGTAAATTACAGAGTACTAAAGTGTACTTTCTTCGAATTTTAAATGGGGGCTTGGGTCCTCCGCGGCTCTGCCACTGGTTCTCTATTATAGCATATTATTTCAAGGACTTTCGTGACCATAACGAGAAACAAGGATAATTCAATGACCATATTATATTTTAGCATCTAATCGGACAGAAACTCTGGATTACCACGTCGGATTTTCAGCTATTTTTGTTTCTAAAATCCGGTGACATAGTACTTCACTATCTATTACGAAAGGTTATTAGTGACCATTAAGATATTTGGCAAAAGATAAGCTACTACCATAAATTTTTCTCACAATCGCGTGGCCGTATCGAGTGTGACACACGTGCTATGGGGAGCAAGTGGTGGAAAAGCCCAGATCATCATCTTCTCGGCCACACAAACCCCGCGCGCTCTCAACGCAATCCATGGTTGGTCTCCCAAGATATTAAAAGATGGCGATTTCTTTGAACCCAGTTGCTGGTCTCCACATTAAGGTAACCCCACCTCGTCACTTCTATTTCCCGTATTCAGAGTCGAGCATTGTCGGAGTTATTTGGTATTTGTTTTTTCATTCGTGTGACTTGAACCAAAAAAATTTACGTGAATTCAAGTTACTGAATCCAACCTATTTTAAATGTGTATTAGCGGTGCTTATGTGCTCCAATTTTTCAGTTCTTTTAAGACCATAGTTCGTTTAGTGTACCTAGACTCTTGCTTTTACTTGTTGAAAGGTTGGGGCTTTAAGGGTGTGCCTAGTAAGCCAACAATATTAGATTCAAGCGTTAAACGACTTAGATTCACTTAATTATACGACTTTTATATATGGGTTTCTTTTTTGGGGGTAAAGGTTGTAACTTTATTGTTCAAAGTTGATTTTATGTGTTGTGTGTTCATAAAGTGGATGAGAAGTTGATGTTAGCTCAGTCTCGTGGTTAACTGTAAGCTTATGTTTAGTCTCAACTGCGATGCGAAGGTTCAGAACATTGAGAAACGTAGGCTTTTTCCTCAGTCACTAATGGTTGCAAGATGCTAAATCCAAGCTGCACCAAGTAGAGATTTATAATGCCAAGTTTGTTGGGTGATGGAAGGTGAATACTCCTTGCTGTTATTAAAGCGCTCACGAATCACATGACTCACTGCAGTGGACAGCTTCGTTTAGAAGTGTCCGTGTGATCATGTGATGTGCTGCTGCCTTGTTAGCTTTCGTACTGTTCTTCCATGGACTACGTTGAATCTCTGAATGCTGTTTATAACATTTGTTCTGCTTTAATGTACATTCTCTAAAGAAAAGGCGGAAGTTTTTTCCATGGTTATTTACAAACCCGCTTTTCATGAACAAGGTGCGAAGTGAGTACCGCCATGTTTCCATGTCTTCTTATGGAGCTTCTGCGCCGCAGGCATTCCAGTTTGGTTCCTCCTTGAGGACAGTCAATTCAGCAATATATTTGAAGGAGCGCAGAAGGAAATTTTCGATCTCAGTTGCAGATAGTAATCGCCTCTCCACAGACGTTGAGAGTACAGTTTCAGATGATCAACGTTCAAAAGAAAATCCTGTAGCAGATTCTGTGGACGGAACTGATCAGTTCGAAGCTAAGACGAGTGAAAAGTCTGTATCTCAAGCCACCAAAACTGCAAATGGTTCCACAGCTTCAAAGGACACGAAGTCGAACTTGCAATCTACCGTGAGAAGAGCCACTTTAACAGCAAGAGAGAGGCTAAAGGCTGCTCGTGTTCGCAACAGATCTGCAGAACCGAAGGCAGCCAAGAAGGAATTCGCAAACAGGGCACTAAAAATTCTGAATGAAAGTGAAAAGGGAAAGGTAACATCTGGCCTTCCGGAAGCCCCTACGAATATGCTCGACGATAGCAAACGTGGAATGCCGAAGGCGGGATTGACATGGTCATTTCCGGGGGGCTCCGATCTCTTTTTCATCTTCCTGTCATTTACCACCATCAGCACCATCATGTTTGCAACAACTTATATCGTCTGGAAAACCGGTGCGATACATTTTAACGAGCTTTAAGGTGGTGCGGTTTGAGATATCCGGGGGAACTCGTCCTTCATCACGAAGCTTTACTGATTAGGGCCCTCTAAAAATGGATCAGTTATTCTAAGTTCCAGGTATCTGTAGTGATTCTTGTTAAATGCTTCGTTCAGATACCATGATAAAGCGTGATTCTATTGTGTACACGACGAAGTTGCATATTGAAATCCCAATTTGATCCACTTAAAACATGTTAAAACACCAATTTGTGGCTGTACTAGAGTTGAACAAGCATCATTTCTTAAGATTTTGAGAACTCAGATGATGCTAGATAAATGAATGTATCAACCTTACAGAATTAGTGAACTTTATCTACTTTCTGGTCTATTTGTCAACTTAATATTCTTAGATGTTAGTTAAATTTCGGGTTCTATCTCTGATTATCTGCTTGTTAACTTGGAGTTTAAAGTCAAGGCAACGTGTGTGAGCATGTAAATGTGTTCTTATAAATTACCTCATATCTAGACGTTCATTGAGACGACTATTATCGTAATTTTCTTAACAAATATTACGGTACTACTTTCTCAAAGATTCAACTTGGGAGATTTATAATGGTACTGCTTTCTTAAAGGTTAGAACTTGGGAGATTTTGGAAAGTTGCACGTAGATTCGATACATGTAGACGTGAATTAGACCAGAGCAACCACAGCATATGGCGTCATGCCCCTTCTGACGTGGACCTATTCGCGTGCAGATTGGTCGAACATACATAATGCCCTCGCGTTTCAATGCGGCATATCGTGTCTTCGTCTGCGTGGTGCGGCGTGATTGGTCAACATTATTTTTTGTCATCTATTTTTTAATTTTAATTTTTTAAAAAATCAGAAAACAAATCTTAAAACAACTTTTTAATTTTTTATGTTGTTAATAATTTTCTAGAATTATTCTTATCAAATACTTCAATAGATATCATCTAAAAATTTGATATAATTTTCACTTTTTATTTGTATTCACTTTTTAGTTGATTTCAATATAATTTTTAATTAATGATATGACATGTTCTTAATTTAATATAACTTGTTATTTTAAAATTAATTTTAATGATTTTAAATTTATTTAAAATTAATACACTTAAATGTGTTAAAAAAAGAGAAGTAACATATAAATGACGTGAATGTGCTACAGCGTATTCATGTCCCAATTGATGTTGTTGGAGGTCTTAGGAATATCTCAGAAACTGGATAAGCTCTATCTCGGAAAATAATTGCCTGCCTAGGGACACTGGTTAATCCAAGAAATATTAATCAAATGTCTTCTCAATCTTGAAGTAAACATTTTTTTATTACTGATATTCAAGTGCCATGTTTGTGTGCGGATTGGGGGCCCTCGGAGGGCGACCAACTTGCGAAGGCTTCTTTGTTTGATTATGTAGGACGGTAGGGACGCTCACGAAAGCTAAATAACCACATAGCTTAACTAAAAAATTCGATTCCGAATTATTGAAAATATACCAATATTGAATAATTATCTGAAGAAATTTGTTACATCTAAAAATTTTCAATTCATATCAAACATGAATTAATAGATCTAGTAAATATTCTGATACAAGATAGTATAAATAAAAAGATAACAATGAGGGGGAAAACACAAAGCGCCAAGCTAACTTTGTGGCCTGTTTTGTCTTAGCGGATTGATGGTAAGCCAACGATAAGATCCGGATCAAAGCGTATCAGATTTTAGTTGTCTTAAAAGAGAAGTCAGTTTCTTGTACAGGGCTAAACCTAACAAGCAAATACCAAACGCGTGCTTAAAAGAATAAATGATTGTCTTAAGTTAAAAAAAAAATCGAGTACAAATATACGATTTAGCGTTATCATTGATGACAAAATTTTTCTTCAAAATTGTAATAGTGTCATCATTCAAATGCCATCGGTTTCCTCAATAAAGAAACCATACATTTTGAGCAAAGTCCAAGTATAAAAGATTACACTTTCAAAAAATATTTAAAAATACCTAACTTTTGCAAGTCTTCAGAGTGAACTCTCATAAATATCTTATACGTTTTGAGGAGAACTGTCCTCTTTTATAGAAATAACTGAGTTCAACTATGAATTAATGCTACATGTAATATGTGCAACTAAAAAGGATAAATCAATAAATCCAAAATAGTAAAATGTAAATATAACAATAAAACTGGACAACCACCCTATTATTTTTTTGTGAATTTTAAATTTAACTAATTGATTTTAAATTTTAAGAATTTTAGACAATTTGAATTTTGTTTCTTCTCAAACAATATTTTTCTTTTTTCGTAGTGGGTAAGATTTGAATTTCTAAACTCTTTACTGACACACGTTACACCGGCTTGGACTCACTAATCTCTGACAACCAGATCCTAAAAAAATACTCTTTATTTATTTTTTGTTTGACATAGTTATTATCCACTAGTTAATATAAATTCGAATCAAAGTATTATAACAAAATTCTCTCAATAAATATTGTCACAAAATTTCAAACTTAATACATCTTAATAATAATGATACAACATATTTAATGAGTTGAGAACATATAATTCAGTACTCCAAAAGGTCTTATTTTATGAGATCATCAGTAATACACTAATAATAAGCTGATGCTGCTGTAGTACACTTTGGAGCAGAATAACTGTTACTAGGTCAATCCTAGGTTGCCTTTTCAGTTTTCACTACCCAGTATTACTTTCCTTCTGTTATTCTCACTGAAAAATCGCACTGGAAAAACGCTGATTAAATTCTGGCTCCTAATCTTCATCTTCAGGATCCTTCGAGGCAGGAGAATCGTTAGCTCAAGTGCAAAAAGTTACTGTACGGTAATATTAATTTTTACGATAACGTGTTGATACCCAAAAATGAATGTGTATAAATTTCTCAAAACTGGAATGTATTTCCACTTCCGAAAATTTGTACATACAGTTTCATTATTATCGGTTTCCATTGAAACATTACATAATTTTTACGAGTCAATACGTATCGACTAAAATGAATATTTTGTGAGATGATGAAATTGTTAAAGTGAAGTCATGCTTGAGGTGACAGCCAGATAAATCCAACCGAGGAATATATCTCCATTTGCGGAATTTTGCATCCATCTTTGCTCGAAATATTTTTTAAATTATCGGAAATCAGCTAGGGCTTACATTGTCTGAACCGTTTTTTGGTGATTTTTTTTCGTGTAAACCTTGATGATGAGATTATCAAAGTTATTTCCTCTGCTTGAGGTGACAGCCGGATAGAACCAAACATGTTATTAATATGACCAATTGCAGCCTACTAAGTGTCAAATCATACAATTTCCCATCTATATGTTCAATCACCAAACAGTAGCCTGAGGCAGGTGATAAAATGAGAATAGAAGAGAAGGACTTTGTGTCAAGAAACATGGAAGATCAATTTCTTTCTGGTTGGCCTGAAGATGCAAACTGGGTTCTGACCAGTTCTGCGGAAACTGAAGAGAATTATATGGTTTCTGGTCCGTTACCACTTAAACCCGATAACTCATCGTCGGCCACTTTTCAAGTCGGCGGATTTCCGTTCTGGCATGCTCTAGATACGGAGACTGCTGATGATAAAGCAGCCTCCGTCTCCAAGAACCATAGCCAGGCCGAGAAGCGACGCAGAGACCGAATCAATTCACAACTCGGACGTTTGAGGAAGCTAATTCCTAAAGCAGACAAGGTACATCAAACATATTGACATGTCTATATGAAATTTTTCTAGCCAATGTAAAAGGATGATAAGATTTTTCTTTTTGATTTATCTAGTTGGACAAGGCATCACTACTAGGTAGTGTTATAGATCATGTGAAGGAGCTCAAGAGAAAGGCGACCCAGGTGACCAAATCCGCGACAATTCCAACAGACGTGGACGAGGTAACAGTTGACCACTGCAAACTTCCTCGCCAGAATGCCGGCCAGGAGAGAGTCCATGGCGGCGACATCCCGTTGATCAGAGCCTCCCTTTCCTGCGAGGACCGGCCGGAGCTGTTCCCGGAGCTTATCAGTGTCATCAGGGGCCTAAAGCTAACCGTAGTTGCAGCTGACATTGCAAGTGTTGGTGGAAGGATTAAAAGCATCTTGGTACTTCGCAATAGTAGAGATAATAAAGAAGTTGTTTCCCTAGGCACGGTTAAGCAGTCACTCGGCGTCGTTTTGAGTAGGATCGCTGCCTCCTCAATGCCATGTAATTACCGTGCAAGAAGCAAGAGGCAGAGGTTCTTTTTACCTTCTTATAATCAGTCACAATAAAATGGTTGGTCGTTAAATTTTATATGCTTTAATCTTTTGAATTATTTTCTCTTATTTTTTCTTCTTCTTGGGTTCATTTACATCACACATTATATATAATTGCATTTATATATTTATTTTCATAATTCAGATTTGAGCGCCATCAAACTTATGTAAAAGTGGTTCTTACAATGATATTTGTTTTATTCGTTGTATTTGAATAAAAATATTTAAAAAATTCAAATTCCACTTATACAAATCTTCACTTATCAAAAAACTCTCACTCATCTCTTTTTCAAATATAATCTTACATATTTTGGATGTTATTTAATTTTGGTCCACTTTGAACTTTGTCTTTCTCTCTCTCTCATATGAAAGTTTGTTTTTGTTGTAACGGACAAAAATTGACCCACCCACTATAAAAATTGAGAACTAGAGTATGCTGTAATCCTATTTCAGGGTGTTTACTGTTAGTTAAGATTATCACAATAACTGTTCCTTCACTGTCCCGTCACCTTTCCGACACAGACCTAGGGATCGGCGATGCATAATCTATATGGTCAAAATGCGTGGGCCACGCCCGTCACATGCCACAATTTATCATTGTCCCGCACGAAAAATAGTATAAAGTCACCAAACAATTCCTTGTCTTCTTTTACCATTGGCCTAGCCTAGCTAAAGTTATATTCTCGAATGATGAAAGCTATGAATTTAAAGAAAAGTATTTTGATTGAAGTTGGATCAACGATGTAGGCCATTTAACCTTTTCTTTTTTCTTTTATTTCTGAGCTATGAGCAAAGAAGGATATTCAAATGTTATTTTGAGGCTATGGACTTCACGAAATAAGCGCAAAATTTTGGACCAGCATCTTGAACTTACATATGGTATGTGAATACTTACAGAACAAATTATTCTAGAATAAAACCGGAGCATATTTTTTTAATTCATTGATCACAATGATTTTTAATAAATATTCAATAATATTTTGTGAAGAAAAAAAGTATGCGAACTTGAAGAGGTTCATTGACTAAGGGGTGAGCAAACTTTCTGATTTGATCCAATATTGACCACGGAAACCAAAAAGCATAATTCACACACAAAAAAAAACCAAAAAGCATAATATGGAATATATGAGAACTGAACAAATCATTTGTACATCGATTTTGGTCCAGATCCGGTTTGATTATTTTGGTCCAGCGCTGGTTTTGACCCATAAACCCCCAAAATTGGAAACAACAGATAGGATTGGAGGAGTGCGACGTCATCGTTGGAGGAGTATATACAATATTATTTTGTGTCTTTTACTCATGTATCAATAAGAACATTCAACTTAATCCACGAATTGGAGAATAAGTTTATGAAAAAACATATTCAAACTCAGACAAATAATCTCGAAAAAAAACTCAGACAAAAAATTCGTCGACATAAATTTCAGATTGGGATAATCAAAATGGGAACTGAAAATTTAACAAACTAGCATCGAACTCACATACAAAATTTAGAATTGTGTTACTGTCCGGTCTTAATAGTTGTGTTCGATCATTTTTTAATCTCGATTTAGAACCAAAATTAAGTTGTGGTGTGGACTGGGGCCTTGGCTGAGGCCCTGGCCCAAAAGTCTGATATTTGTAAATGAACCATCACATCTAGCCAGTGCGATTTGGATGTACAACTACTAGTGTTTACGAAGATATTGAATAACAAATCGAATGGATTTAGTGCAACTGGTCCCGGTTATACGAACATGAAGACTTATCACGTGGGAAAAACGTACAATAATCTTTAAAAAGGGCACAATAGATTTACTTGTGAATGAGTTTTTTTTTTCCTATCAATTTGTTGTATACATTAGCAATTTGTGTATTCGTACTTTTTTGTGACTTTGTCGTTGAATAGATTTATCTGCGAATTCTTACTTTTCTATCAATTTGGTATATAATAGATTTAATTTTGTTAATTATTCATAATTTGAATTTGAATTTGGTAAAATTTGAAACTGTAACTATCACCAAATGTTAATATTATTGCGCTGTTGTTACGGATGAAAATCAAACTTCCACACATGGTTTGAATGATGTAACGAATCTAATTTTTTCATGTTTATTAATAAAAATCAGCATTTTGTGAAGGATAGCAAGATCTATGCGATTACAATAAATTGTACCTAAAATTTCTGAAGTAATATTAATGGTCATGAGATGCCTTTCAGAAAAAAAAAATCATCAGGAACTGGTTACAGATTTTTTATTTTTGGTCAAAACTAACTTTTTTGAGAAATTAACTACCTGTATATAAATGCATATTGAACACCTAATCAAAAATTCTAACAAGACAAGATCTTTATGTTGTGGCGAAAATTCGCCTATTATCTTTGAACATCTACATAAGTCATATTCAAGATTTATTCAGCCTGAAGAACTCCCTACTTCGAGTACTCAATGGTTATAATATTTTTTTTATGTTTCTTATGATTGTCTCATATTTAGAATCAATTAATGTGAATAGCACTTGATCAGTAAAAAGAATAATTAGATTTTACTTTATTTTTAAAATATCAGTGGTTTAAACTCTACCACTTACAAAAAAAAATTGATTGGCAAGAGAACAAAGCACAAAATAATTTAAACCACTAAATGTTTAAATTTCATTGGCTAAATTTAAAATTCACCCAAAAATCAACTAATTTGAACCCTTATTTTGAGAAATGGATCTATCAATTATCTTTTTATTTGAAAGACTTATAGTTGATTAACCCATATACATCTTCTTTAGCACAATTAATTATTGATTACGATGTTATAACTCAGTTCAGTTTTGAATTCGAATTCTTCAGAATGTGACACTATTAAATATTTGTCATGAAACTTTATTATCGTTCAAATGTCTAACGTAGTTCGGCATTGATTAATCGATACAAATATTTATAAACCAATACAAATTTCTTTGAACCTTGCATTAAAACAGCAGTTACATTATTTCCAACCGAAAATGTACTCATATAATGCATGTTTTTTGTAACCGCAAAACTCCCGTCACAAAACTAATGCAACAATCTTTGTCACCTTCTCTCTCTGCATGTGTCTTCTGTCATCTAACTCCCGGAATATATGGATACCGTTCTTTGACATTTCTTTCGCATCCCTAACCGACAATCTTTAATGTTAATCAAAACTAGTGGCGATAAGTTGACATATAGTTTTGTCGGATTGCACAGAACTGGAACGAAACCAAACCGCAAATCTTTATTACAACCGGTTCCAATACAAAACCCGTTACACTATTATTATATTATCTCCAACGGGAAAGAACAGAAATTTTGCAAAAAATAAAGTTGAAGAAGGGTCAGTTATAACTCCCGCACCCACTTCAAAACAGAAACTCTTTCCCCCAACTGCCTCGTAACAGCAATAACAAGTTAACAACAACTATACCTCATTTAGCTTTTTTTTTTAAATCCGACGTTACTCGACTCTAAATATCAGAATTTCGAAAGAAAAAAAATACAATTATCATAACGATCAAAGCCCGTTCGTTTTCCCTTCCTAACCCCATTTCCGTTTTTACATATTGATCAACCGTTGTATCTTCTTTATCTATTTTTCCTCCATTGTAACCCTTCTCTTCTTTGATAACTAAGAACCGTATGGAATAGAACTGTTTCTTTTTTCGGGCAGCGGTATTATTTTATTTAATACGGCGTCCTAGGTTCCGGATCGTGGGGAGGAGAAGAGAAGAGCTTGTCATGTTTCTATGGGTTCTTTGAACAGGATAAAGGGGTCGTGGAGCAGCGAGGAGGACGCCAACCTGATCAGGATGGTGGAGCAGCACGGCCCTAGGAACTGGTCCATGATAAGCGCGGCCATCCCGGGTCGGTCCGGGAAGTCCTGTCGCCTCCGTTGGTGCAACCAGCTATCCCCTAATGTCCATCACCGTCCGTTCACGCCCGAGGAGGACGGGATTATTGTTCAGGCGCATGCTGTCCATGGTAACAAGTGGGCCACCATAGCCAGGCTCCTCCCTGGGCGAACGGACAACTCGATCAAGAATCATTGGAACTCGACATTGAGAAGGAAGCGGCGTGCTGTGTTGTCGGAGCTCTCATCAGAGACCGATTCTGGGATCGGAGATGATGGCAACGTCAAAAGGCCGTGCTTGCGTGCTTTGGTGGCAGGGGAGATCAACGAAAACCTCATCATGAACAAGGCCGCCGACCCGGAGACGTCCCTGAAACTGTCTCCCCCTGGAGAGCAAGGGCTTGTCTCGGTCATGGTGGAAGAAAACCCGAACGAAAGAGACGAAGGCTACGAAGAGGAAGAGGAAGACGAAGATGAAGCATTAGTAGAGTTTAAAGCTAAAGAAAATGGCGGAAAGGTTTCAAAAGATGTCATTTTTGAAGGGAGCCCATTGTTGCCTATCATCAGGAAGATGGTAGCTACAGAGGTTAGTAGTTATTTCGATAAATCTAAGGTTCTTCTCAGTGCACCACCGAAGGATGTCTAATAAATGGATTTAGGATTCGGTTTTCTTTCTATTTTACCTTACGTTTATTTTAATGGCGGTATTGCCAACTTAGTTATGAGCACACTGAGGTTTCCGCGAAAAAGATCGAAATGGATAGCTTTTTGCATTGCCAGAATTTAGACATGGGTCTCTGCAGTGTTTTTCATACAAGATACCAACATATGTTCTCACTAATTTTGGTTTATAAAATGTTATCGAGATATTAAGGTAAGAATTCGATTGTGTGAAGTTCACAATTATTTTAAATAGTTTGGTTGAAAATAAATTTCTTGAGACATTTTTATGAATTCCAATACCACTTCGAATGGTCAATTAACATCTGCAATATAAAATAAAACGAATCCACGTAGAATGTAAAAATGATCTTTTACCCCAATTAAATGTTGAACTTTGTCAAGTGCTTTCTAACATATCCAATCATAATGTCCAATACAAGTTTGTATTTGATCTAAATAAAAAAATTAAAGTTATAGGCAATTTGGAAAAAAAAAACGTGAATTTGCAAGTGAATTATTCAAATTATACCACTATTAGATACCACTCTCTTATTTTGAAGGGTCACATTTGAATGGCCATATATACATATATGTACATATATATGTATATATGTATATATGTTCATACATATATGTACATGTGTGTGTGTGTTGTTTTTATTCAAATGTGTTTTTTATATATTGTAAACACGTTTACTAACAATGAACATGCGTGTGCAGTTCAGTAAACTATAATAATACATATGAAAGAACACAGACAGTTTTCGACCTGACAGAATTGGCAGAATAAGATTTAGCAAGGAATTGAACAAGTGATATTTGTCCAATCCTATGCGCAATCTTCTTGGAACAAAGAAATCTTGTCCGCTTTGATCAATTCATCTAAAATAACGCAACATTCGACTATGAGCTATATGTACCAACTTCGTTTTTGAAGGAAATCTCTAAACACATCTAAACATATAAATCACACACCTGACAAACAATACAAAGATAACTCCTCCAACGAGAATTTAACCAAAAAATTTGGAACTGCTTGTTCCCATTCAGAAGTAAGAGTACCTTGGTTAGACCCTCCAAAGATGAACACTCTATAATGATTGCCCTAGAGTTGCCTACACCTGGAGGAAAGTCATCCGCTTCTTTAAGCAAAGGTTGAATAATTTCTTTAGAGCTGATTTGTTATCATGGCTGGAAATGAACCTCTCTGTTCAGGGTGATTGGACATCACCGTTCATTGTTTACACTGAGTTCCATATGGAACTGGAGGAATAATGTAGTTTGGGGGGATGGTAATGAAATACCGAATCAGCCCCTAGAGTACATTTGCAACAATCTGAGAACCATCAAGGAGGCCTGGTTAGCAACAGTCCCCCAAAGATGTGATGTCCTAATTGGATGGGAGCCACCTCGACCCAACTGGATAAAATTGTATACGGACGGTGCAAGACGCGCGTCGATCAAGAGAGCTACCGCGGCTGGTCTGTTGAAAAACAGAGCAGGACAATGGCTTGGGGAGTTCGCAGCCAATCTCAGAGAATGCACTAGCGTAGAAACTGAACTATGGGCTTTGCTATGTGGTTTGCAACTCGCATGGGATCAGATATAAAGAAGCTGCAAGTGGAAGGGTATAAAGAAGCTGCAAGTGGAAGTCGATTCCAAACTAGTCTCCAGTTATTTTTCAGACAAGGGAAAGAAGCACAAAGTCAATGCACCTCTTATTCTTGACATCCTTGAGCTGCTTGCTCGAGACTGGGAGGTGGACCTGAAGCACGTTTACAGAGAAGCAAATGGAAACGCAGATTGGTTGACCAACCATGCCTTTTGGACTCCCAGTTGGAACTCAAACCCTTGTAATTCCTCCGGATGGCATAGGTCCTTTCCTCGTCAGGGATATAAGAGACTCCTCTTTTCCCCATCTTGTTACAAATGGTCGTAGTCATACCATATTGGAAGTTTCCATATATGGTATCAGAGCCAATTTGCTCTAACGAGCCCATGGGCCCATATGCTCGCACGACCCCCGTTTGAGCACGAGAGGCAGTGTTAGGCCCGTGCAAACTTCAGCCCGATGGATTTCGTTTGAGAGGGCGTGTTGGAGAGTTTCCCACATCGAAAGTTGCGAGTGGGATGGATTGATTTATAAGGTGGTAGGATCCACCTACTCACTACCTTAAGGTTTTTATATTTGGATTGAAGTAGAATAAATGTGTATATTCTAATGTGTTTTTTTTTAATTGTAAACACGTTTACTAACAATGCACATGCGTGCAGATCAGTAAACTATAACAATAAATATGAAAGAACATAAACATAAACACCTTTCGACCTGATAGAATTGGCAGAACAACATATAGCAAGGAAGAACAAGTGGTATTTGTCCAATCCTATGCGCAACCGTCTTGGAACAAAGAAATCTTGTCCGCTTTGATCAATTCATCTAAAATAACGAAGCAGTCGATTATGAGCTATATGTACCAACTTCGTTTTTGGAGGAAATCTCTAAACACTACTTCAGCACATCTAAGATTACATGTAAATCACACACCACACAAACAAGACAAAGCGCAAACTCCAACTAAAATTTAACCAAAAAATTTGGAACTGCTAGTTCCCAAACATTCAGAAGTACGAGCCCCTTGTTTAGACCATCCAAAGATGAACACGCTATAAAGGTAAAACAGGTCGCCGGAATAACAAGGAAATAAGACACGTAATGTAAATAGCATAGAGTCCAGTTGATAACTACAAGTTTTGATAGTTTAATACGAGGAGAGATGGCTCTGTTTCCCTCAGGAGATAACTAACTATGCACATGAAATTCCAAGAGAACATATAACATAAGATTCGATAAAATAACAAATTGATCATACTCGACGAGTGTCTAGAAAACATATCAATTTTTGAACTTACTGAAGAAAAACTTTAGTCCATCTTTCAAGAATTATCAATTTCAAATGATGCAGCAGTTTGCAGCCCCAGAGAAAACTAGTACCAAGCAGAACAAGAATACATGGCAAGATTCAACCAGTCAAGGAACATCCAAAAATATCAAGACCGAACTTCAACATTAAACAAAAAAACTTTTGAGGCTAGAGTCGACTAATAATAAGTTCATGCGCACCACCTGAAATCACGAGATGAACTATGCTTCCTTCTAGTCTACCTACCAAAAGAAAATGCCTACACACCAAGTCGCCCCGACCGGGACTGTAGTACTCGAGAACAATCACCAATGAGGCCACGATTCAACATTCATCGACAAGAAATAATCAAAAACACGATGATGCAAAAACAGAATCCCAATTCAAAACCAAAATCCAGTAAACAGTCATCAAAATATCGTACTCGATAAGCATTACACGAAACCAAAGCCACCCTACAGTCGTAGAATGACAAATCTTCTTTTTAAACCAAAGAGGCTACTAACTGAGTTCGCTACAAATGACAAAAAAGGAACGAAGGAGACGCGAGACTTAAAACGACACCGTTGTTATCGAATCGAGGCGAAGCGGGGTGGAGGGAAAGAGATCCGTCAGTCCATGTCTCTCTCTACTTGGATCTCTGTCTCATCTTTCGGCGCTTCCTCTTCAACCTCCTCATACGCTTCTTCTTCCACTAAACAATCCCACAATTCAAAAAAAAAACAATTAACACAAATAATAATTCATTTAACAAAAAGGAGGAAACGGTTGTAAGAAATTTCAACAGAGAAATTAAGAAACAAAATTTACCTTCGCCCTCATGGCGTCGTCGGCGAGATGAAGTGAAGGTTCGGGCTAGTCCTTCTACGGGTTCACGGTTATCTTTTGGTTCTGATTTGGGAGGCAGAGGGATAGAAGCTGCGCTTAGTAGGGTTTTGCCCATTGTGGACGGTTATATAGTCGAAATGTTAGAAACCCTAATTCCTCCGTGGGCTTTCTCGATTAGCCCAATACGATGCGGACTCACTCTCTTGGGCTTCTAAGTATAATCGAGCCTTTTAAGTTTTTGATTGAAAGTTGAAACCTTGAGTCATTTCGTATCTTAGATATTCTGTTCTGTCTACTGTATAAATTGATCAAACAGTGTTTAACATTTTACATTTTCTTAAGAATTATGAAATTCGGATCAAATATTAATCTATTTTATTTAATTCTTCTAAAAATTGCGGTTTACATTTAAACTGACTAACTTTTAAGTTGAATTTACGATTTTTGTCACTCGTAAGAGTAAAGCTCTAATTTACATTTAAGAAAAACTCTTAACTCAATTTTTTTTTCAAGGTATTATTTTGTTTCAAGGGCTCTTGGCGGTGACTTTTAGTCAGGTTTCACTATGGCCTGGCTTTATGATTATGGTTGCACATCTATCTCACTTTTTGATCACGGGACGCTATGAGCCTATGAAGGGGTGAACCTTGTACCATGAACTAAAAAGTGAAATATATTAGCATCACGATTCTGTAAATTGACGAAGTCCGACTACCGTATAACTTATATATATATATATATATATATATATATATATATATATATATATATATATTTTTTTTTTTTTTGCTCAGCCTTTTTAATGCTTTTTTCATGTGCCTCGCTAAGACTTTTGATTGCTGTATATTTCATATATTAATTTTATTTTAATTGTTAGTAATCGAAAAACGCATAGGCTCAATTAAAAAAGATCAAATGTACATTACAATACTTTTTTTTTGAATTTTTTGTATTTCAAATCAATTTTAGACCGTAGAATTCTATTCGGATAAACTGCCTCCTATTTAATTTGTTGGACTGTTGGCGACTTGAAGTCCGCGGATACAAAATAGTACAAAATGTCATTTCTATTCTGTGTCGCCATTAAACCAGAAAGTGGTTGGTTTTAACTTGTCGATACTCGGAAACAATATAAAATATCTCATGTCGTTGTCAAAAAATATCTCACGGACATAGTCAAGAGTCAAGACTAATTTCGAGATTTTTTATCAATTTTTTTGTACACAATTATTTTTTGAGGGCATTTTGCTAACCATTGAAGCAACTCTTTTGGGTTATAATTCTCCAAACCACTTAAAATTTCTCTTGACCCCTACGCAGTTCTTCAATTTCACTTCCCAAAAACACATGCTACATTGAATAAGAATTATAAAATAATCAAAGTGAGATTGCTTGGATACAAACTCAAATTCTTTTGACCAATGTAACCAGGTATATCTGGCATTAGCTTAATAATTAGGGCGCAATTTTACAATACCGAATTACCGATGCCCACGTCGAAAAGAACTTAGTACGTTTACAAGATAAAGTGAAAGTTGTATTAACTTGAACAAGATGAATTTTTGAAATTCATAACTGATATTAACTTAAACTTGTCAAAACACCCCTTGACTAAAATAACATACTAAATGAATGGATTTTCCATGAATTGGAATACAAATATCTTTCCATACTAATCCTAAGAATCAAAGGTAGAAGAAAAGTAATACGTTGAAAAAAATGGACACACAAGAGAATGGAGAGAGAGAGAGAGAGAACAAATCACTGATCTGTTACGATTGGCTCAACAACAATGAGCAGCGAATCGTCCAATAAGGAAGCTCTACAAATGGGGCAACTAGACTGGGCAACGAGCCACCTATCCACGCACCCGCTGTGGAAGCAGTGGCCACATCTCGGGAGCACCTTCACTTTGACGCCCTCCTCGAACCCACCGAGGCATATACAGCACTCGCCGCCCGTGGGGGACGACGAGGACGCCTTGAACAGCGTGATGGGCAGCGCGCGGATGCGCCCTGCATCGAGGCCACGGGTACGCTCCGCGTGGGGCGCGTGGGATGACGGGTCAGACGCGGAGGGTATTTGGTGGCTGTAGTAGCGGCACACCCAGCGCGCGTAGAGGAAGAGGAGGGAGAAGACGAGGACGACTCCGAAGAGAACGATGACGAAGAACACGGTCCGACCTCGGATTTGGAAGTCATGGTCGTCTAGCTCTGTGTAGTGCCAGTGGAAGGGCTGGGTGCTGGGGTCCTGATATGATGATGCCATTGGTTAATGTGGGATATCTATGGTCTGTGGTGGTGGTCCTTTAGTGTTGGTTTATATTTGGGGAATGTGGATATTGAGCGATTTGGCTTTTAAGTGGTTTCCAAATTGGTAGATATATTACATAGTGGCGTTCAAGGAACAGAGCAAGCTAAGATATTATATTGTCCGAAAGTTTCGTGGCCAGAGTGGACTAGGATTCTTCAACGCGTTTCCAAATGCGTGGTATATGCGAGACGTTCGCGAGTATGCAAGTTCGCTTTTTGTCAAAATCAAAATTAATATGGAAGTTAGATATAAATATTATCTAATAATTATAATTTAATCACTTCCAATATAGTAAAAGTTTCAAACAAAATATTTGTGAATCGGACAATGGCCCAACCATGAAAATTAGATAATTCGACTAGTAAAACAGTTTTTATCTATTTTGACCACTAGGCAAATTAAATTTTGATTTTAGATTGAAAACAACGTTTGCTTATCTTAAATTATAGTCAAATTGTTGGTCTGTTATTAGAACCATAAAAATTATAGCATTTACTTTTATAGAGAACCATCATATAAATAATATATGACAAAATATGATCCCAAATAGCAAATGTTAAAAGAAAGTTTACATCGACATATAAACTAAAATAATTAAAATATATTATTAAATTAGAATAATCCTATATTAATTGATCTACTGTTTCTGCGTTAGTAATATTCAAGTCGTTTATTTTCACTCGGAGGAGAATCAGAGCACAAATTTAGATAATAGATTGTTGTACATACTTGTATTTTGATTTTTAAAACATATTGATTTATTTTTTTCGTACATTTACGCTCACGCAAAATAATGGAGCAGTAAACTGGTGGTAGTTACATATTGCACAGAATAAACTATGTGTTGCTTTGTAATTCTTCAATTTGAAATTAAAAAATTCACTGTAAAAAAACAAAATGAACAGTCATGAATGTATTGAGAAGAAAAGGTTCGCATTTAGACGAGAGATGCAAGCTGGCAGTAGTTGGAATATTTAAGTGGGTGACAAATCTAACATACAATAACTTCACATAATTTAAATGTTCATAAATATATGATAGTTTTCTGCTGAAACAAATTAATCATATTTTCTAGCCCTGAAATACTGTGGAGTAACTTTCAGAAGAAAGAAATAATGGTAATGGTAAGTGTTGAAAATTGTCGGACTTGATTTAAAACATGTGAGGTAACTTAATTTACAAATAAAAGATAAAAAAATTTATTATCTTAAAATTTTGAATGAAATATAAAACTTTTAATATAGCATTAAAATAGATTAATCATATTTTTATTATTAATTTTTTTTTATAAACTAACTCATCTTACCTGAAAAATTTTACACTTAGTGAATAGTGGATCGTTGGTACCCATAAATAATATTGACAGTGTAATGGTGTCGGGGACGGAGGGCGGTGAGTGAGATCAGATAAAGTTGCAGGCGTGGTAGAAGTTTTTTTTGCATCTGAAATTGACGTTCAAACACGTTCGGAATATATTTAGAATAATATTTTTTTATATCCAATAATTTTTTTATATTTATACAATTTAATCATTGTTATTGAGTAAGTTTTTTTGTGGAAGTTTGGATCCTATTCCATAGTAACTTTCACAATGGTGTTTTTAATTTTAGTAAAATTTAAACCCAAACCTTATTTTATTAAATTTAAATATATTAACGTTTAGATAAAAACATTGGTGGAAGTTGGAACCAATGATATTGTGTGCCTTGGCTTGTGTAAGATCTTTGGTAAATTGGATTTTTTAAACAGTTGTGCCGTTTGCAAGTAAGAAAAGGAAAACGGAGATGAATGTAGACACTCGACAAAGAGTAAACTATTCGGTCATCTACTCTGTTCCCTGCTTTGTGATGCAATGTATTTTTTTTTTCTGCTTCTTTTTGCGCTAAGATGAATAACCTCCTTGCTAAATTTTGGTGGTCGGGAGATCTTAATAATCGCAAAATTCACTGGATTAGTTGGAAGAATTTGTCTGATTCTAAGGCAAGTGGAGATTTGGGTTTCAAAGATTTCTGAATCTTTAATATAGCTTGGAGACTTCTTTCTTCCTCCTATTCCTTGTGTTTTCTAAAAAGCCTTTACTTTCATAACTCCTCTCTTTTGAATGCTAACAAAGACTCTCGTCCCTCCTGAATTTGGATTAGCCTCCTTGAAGATCGTAAGGCTCTTGAAGAGAGGCTGATTGCTAGAGTTGGCAATGGGAATTCCATTTACATTTGGATTGATCTATGGCTTCCGTCTATCCCTAATGCTCGCATCACCTCCCCTAAACCAGCCAATGTTAATGTTTGAAAGAGTTAGTGAGCGGATTTGTCATAGTTCTCGCAGCTAGAATTGGGACATTTTTCTTAACCTGTTCTCGAATATGAGAAATAGGTTATTGCTAAAGTGTATGTCGGAAACCCCGATATGCCTGACAAGTTTATCTGGAAGCATAACTCTTCAGGTTCTTACACTGTGAGCAAAGTTTACCACATTTTCAAACTTCAAACCCAATCTCAGCTGAGGAGCTTCCATGCCAGCCCTAATGTCCCTTCTTTTGATCCGAGTATTTGGAAACATATTTGGAATTTGAAAGTCCATCCGAAGATCAAGAACTTTATTTGGAGGACAGCAAACGACAGTTTACCGATTACGAAATGCCTTCACAGGAGGCACCTCTTCCTTTCTCCTTGTTGTTCGATTTGCTCTAATGATTGTAAATTGGTTTGCCATATGGTTTTTGATTGTGATCAGCCACTTGGTTTGCTTGTGATTTTCACCACAATTTTCATCAGCATTCTTTTGCCTCCTTTACTCATCGGCTCTCTGCGATTTTCATGCTTCTTAAAGATTCTAACACTAAGTATTTGGTTCCTCTTGCTATGTATGTGTGTTGGCTTATTTGGAATGCTAGAAACAGGTTTCTATTTGACGGTTTACAGGTCAATGAGTGCTCGGCTGGCTGCTAAGACTTGCTCCGAATTTTTGCAGGTCAATGAGACTAATTCAGCTGCGGATGTTCCAATTTTCGATTAGTAAACTTCGTGGTCAGCTCCCGACGTGGAAGCGACGAAGTTCAATTGTGATGCTTCTTGGATGGACTGTGATTCTCTGGCAGGAATGATTACAATTGCTAGAAATTCTTTTGGCCTCGTGGTGGGAGACAGATGTGCTCAAACCTTGACGAAGTCTCCCCTTGAAGCGGAGCTTATCGCAATCAGTTTGGCTTTGAATGAAGGACAAGAAGACCGTCATTGAGACAGATAGCAAGATCGCTTCCTTACTTCTTTTGGATCCTGACCCTGTATTAGATTGGGATTTAGAACTCTTTGTTTATGACCTTATAACTAAGCTTAAGACTCTTCCTAATTATAATTTGAGATTCACCTCTCGCTCAAATAATCAGGTTGCAGATTGTTTGGAACTCTTCCAACCGATTGGATCTTATGTATTCCTAGTGAAGCTCAGAACTTATTGTATGATGACTTTCCTCCTTAAATATCTATATATTTGATCGTTTTCTTAAAAAAACAAAGAGAATGAGTTGCTTTTCACCATTAAAAACACACAACAAATTATTATTATATTTATTAAAATAAAAAAACGCATTGTACAATTATCAAAATCATAATTTTTTCCCGAAAAGTTTTTGGGCTGCCCAGTGGGTACAACCACGTAAACGGATCGGTTGATCAAAGTGGAGGGCCAAAACGTTGCGGAGTTAAACCACCAATCGGACTAAATTTTTTTTAGACAAAGTTGAACTCAAACATTGATGCAAACAAAAATTCGATATACCAGATTCAATACACACGTTCAGCACAACAGAAGGGTATCAACAGCATGTTCCAAAAATTGTCGAATAGCTCCAGGTGTTGGCCAACAAGTTCTCAACCTATGTCCGTTGGACATCGCTGATAAGCTCCCTAATGTCTCCCTCTCGACCTCTCTTAGCACGATTTAGGAACCTGTCAAGAAGTTGTACCAAAAGCATGCACATTTACTTCTTTTTAGGTAACGAGCTACGCCTTTCAGCTTCCTTCTCTGCAACTGAAACATAAAACTCTGATCCAAGCATATCGCCTACATCAAGACCCAGGGAGTTGCTCAAGGCAACGGTATCTAATATCACTTCCAGAGTTAAGTTGAATCCTAACGTTGACAGTACGCGCACAGCATTTGCAATACGGCAGATTTGCTGTCTCGTGTTGAGAGATATGTCTTCGGAACCACTACTGGATTTTTCAGCGTTATTTGTATGATCCTCTATGCTGTTGTCCCTAACATCAGCATGTTCACCAACCCAGATGAAACCGTTGCACCCGATTATCAAGTCAACCCCAGATTCTATAAGATGATGGAAATGTTGTTTCTGTCTCTTCACCAGATAAGGGGGCACCGTGACCAACTGACCCTTCTCAAGCTGCATCAAAAATATATTTTCAATGAAACAGCAACGATACATTGAAAAACGCAAACAGCTGAAAGCTTAACACTACAGCAATTAATTGTACAAGTTTATTTTTCAAGGGTCAAGCAGTGACATGATTTTTTATTGGTACACACTTCAGGGTTATAGTTAACATCACTCCTTGCAGCCTTGAGCTGACTGCTAAAAAACAAGTTATAAGCTTCTATGCATGCAAGTCAGTCTCAATAGGAATCTGCAAATGATGGCAGAAAGGGAAAGGGATAATCGGCAGATTGGTTTTCTTGTGCCAGATCTTCTTTAATTTAGTCTCCAGCCCCGTTTGAAGTTGAAATTGGCTCATTTACCCAGTAGCTGAACACATAAACCACAGAGAAGAAAAAGGAGAGGTAAGTCCAACCTTTCCATACTTCTGACTTCTCGCTTGCAAATGTAAACTACCATCACCATGAAAATTACGAACTTCACCCTGAAATGGAACAGTGTCAAAGCAAATCGTAAATTGAGATTAGAGTATATATTCTTTCCTTATAGGGCCACATCAATATCAATCAGAGACTTACACAAACAACATCATTTTCTTCAAACATACTCCGCATGTTGAGTTCATCCAGAGCTGTTCGTCGTCTCTGCATTCCAAATATCCACGGGAAAACCCAACCAGTCAACAATAAGAAAGAACCCATATAAAAAGAGATGCCCACTTCAGATGCTCATGAGAAAAGTTTGAAACTATCCTCCCAACCCCCTATAAAATGGAAGTTCCACAAGACCATGTAACAATGGAATAGACATAGAAGAACATCATCCGATATCCGGACACAATGTTTCCTGAGGGGTTAGTACATCTTGAGCTCAGGTGCTATCAACAAATAACAAAGTGCAACAACATTAACCCAATAATTGAAGCGACCCATATCACTGCAAGACGAAGGAAGCAGGGGCAACCACAACCTGAATTCCATCGGGCAAGTTCATAGAAGAAAGCATTAAAACGGCATCCTGACTGTAATTGATTTCAAGTTTCCAGCGCTTCTGTGCAACCTGAACAATCATGAACACTATTTAGCAAAGGAAATCATCTCCCCGAGTATAGTTTGATGAATTGTAATTGTTAGAATCTCCATATCCAAAGGCTATGGGTTGGTTCATTTTCCACACTTATAAATTTGTCCCACACACTAGCACTACGCAACGTGGGTTCGTACTACGTAGAAGATCGCACTGACTTTGCCAATGTGCAAAAAACGTCGTGAGAGCACAACGATGAAAACGAGATCAATCCGCACTGATACCATATTAGAATCTCCCTATCCAACCCAAAAAATCTAAAGGCTATATAAGTTGGTGGATTTTACACATTTATAAACTTGCCCCACATTCTTGCAATAAGCAATGCTGGACAATAATAACTTCACCAAAAGTACAAAAACCCTCAAAGAATAATCCATATAGGGCGACAGAAAATCAAAAAATTCAACATAACAAATTGCTGCAGTGCAACAGTCGATAATCCTCCGTCAAAACAAACCAACAAAGAGACATTTACAATCTGCAATACCTCAAGGACACGCCCAACCACGATATCTCCAACCTCCGGCTTATACCTGAAAATGGTAAAATCACACGCATAAGAACACCAACACCACGAGCTTAAACTAAAAAAGCAAAGCACATTGCGGACTATTCATTTACCTGGCGCGGAGGCTGCGGATGTATACGAGCTTATTGACCCGCTCGACCACCCCGCACAACGTCGCCACCACCTCATCCCCACGCTCCGAAGTCCCGTGTCCCCTTCATTAAACCGTTTCCACTTAATCCCACAAATAGAAGAAAAAAAAGATAGTATAAAGCGCGAAATTAAAGAGGTTAGGGTTAGTTACTTGAGGATGCTGTCTTCGTGGTTGAGGGGGATGGTGTCGGCGACGGTAACGGCGGCGTTAAGGGTTGAACGGGACTGTAACGACTCGAGCTGTTGGAGTGCCCTTCGAAGTCGGATCTTCTGCGTCTGGTTTAACGGTAACCGTACCTCCCTCGTCATCTTTTCCGTTTGAGGGCCAACTGCTTGGTGGAAGGAGAGGGAAAGCTAGGGTTTGTTTGGGAATTTCGTCTTGTTCGAGGGGGGAGAGAGAGGGTTTTAGCCTTAGGTGAAGAGGATTAGAGGTTTTAGCCTTAGGTGAAGAGGATTGACCGGTCAATTAGGCCCAAGAGATATTTGATAATTGAATAATTGATACTGATAATTGGGCCGAGTGTCAAAGCCCATTAGTAAACTTTACATTTCTGTTGTCGAGGTATGAATTTGGACTTTTAAAAAATATATATACATAGAGATTGCTGAAATATCTATATTTTGTTGGTCGGACCAGATTCTTATTCTCTGAGTTATTTGTTGACTTTGTCTGGGTCTAAGGTCTAGAATATGATATGGATTTTAGGAATTTTTTTATCCTACTTTTACATTTTACAACCATAATTACACTTTTATTCATTATTTTTTTACTTATAAATTCTAATATATTTCTTAAATATTATGGAATATGCTCCATGAAATTGAATTTTTAATATTTTTATTGATATACTAAATATTTCATGATAAATCTTCATATATTCATTATAGTTCGGTTAAATTATATATATAAAATTAAAATTTTGTATTAAAAAATATATTGAAGGGTATCTGGTAAGATCATATAGACCCTCCTCACTCTAAAAGTAACCCAAGACTCTATACATCAGTTGTAGTTCTTTTGATATTTGTTCCTATATATCAATCCTTCATCTTTAAAATTTTGACTCCCGAAATCTACGTGGGAGAGAGTTTGGATCGAGAGAAGAGCACACAACAGAATACCAGTTGAGTGAAACAATAGCTAACATGAACGAGATAATGGGAGCGCCAGTTGTTGCGTCGGGGCTCAGTTTTAAGTATTTTGTCTGCTTGGTCTAATTAGAGTTGTTCTTTCTGTAAATACCCATCGGTATTAATATAATAGGTCTCCAGAAATTATGTTTGACAAACTAAGTCACCGACAAATGTTGAAGTACTGAAGGGTTCCCAAGAGTGCTTGACACAGCGCTCCCGAACATAGTTACTTTGATAAACTCAGTCAACCAATATTCTTTTCTTTCGTCTATATTTATCGGATAACTGCAACTTAATTCTCATATTTATTTTAGAGGTCACGTGAACTTCAATATTGTAAAGCCATTTCTTAACAAGTATTTGATTTCGATATATTTTAGACTCAGAATTTATGATCGACAATGATAAGTACCTTATCAATTGGTATGAAAAACTATTGAACTTTTAATTAATAACGAGGACACGTGTTACACGGTAGTTATGAATTTCAACAAAACTAGTATATTTAAATTACTACATTGTAAGTTAAAAAATAAGTTTATGAATATAACAATATTGATTCATTCTTTGAAATTTTTGAGTTGGATAAATATATCCTAATATAATATTTGAAGCAAATTATCATTGTTATTCTCGTGTTCTCGTATAAAATCTAGTCGGCTCACTGCTGTTCCAAGCGACACGGCCAAATTCATTTCCGGATGAAATTATTACAAACAAAAGCAAGGGTATCTATTTCATAAAATTTTCGAGCGGGTTGCTTTTCCTCGCAGTGCATGCATGTGAGGCGACAGCCGCATTAGATCTTCTTCCATCCAAGACGGGTGCAGAGCTCTGACATGTTTGCTGCGATTCGCATCAACAAACTCAAGCGGGACCAACCACAGAAGGAGCCGATTTTCAAAGCTGCTTCAAATTTATTCATATCCAAATGGAAGAAATAGAAATTTATTAGTTTAATTACCTTGCACCATCCAATAGGATAGAATATCCGCTCTAAAATATAACATTTTGCATTTTTTAATGGGTCATAAAAATACGACGGACCACAGTATGAACAATTATATGTAATAGTATGTTAAAATCTCTGAGTTTTAAAATTTAAAATTATGAGTAAATGCATCTTCTAGGCTTATATAATAACAATGTAAAACTTGTAAGACACTCTATCAAACCAAGTCTATTAACTCAAAATAGACTTGCCTAAATAGCGCTTTCAAATGGGGTAGAATCCAATTATTTGTTTAAAAATCTTATACTTAATTGTGAAAATATTTTGATCCAATTTATAAGCAAAAAATTTCAGTTTTGTATGAATATATTATTTTAAAATTTAATCTCGAACAGCATCCAAACACCCCAAATCATGAGACATGAAGTAACACAAAGTCGGGTAAGGACTTTGACTTAATAAGCTTTTAATTATCATATTGTAATGAAAATTTTGCATGTATGAAATTATCAATTAATTTTATCAAATTAGTAATGATTAATACTCATAATTAAAAATATCTCTTGAATAATTTTTTTAACGTTTGAACCTGGTCGATACCAATGACTTTGATAAATTAATAAGACAAGTTTTAAGAAGCAAAAGGTATAATATATTGTCCTATCAAAATATGTTTTCGATTGACCCATATAATTTTTAGGAATTTCAGTAGTCTACAGATGCGCCTGGGCGTTATTAAGTGTATACAGATTAAAGAAAAATGTATATAGATTAAAGAAAAATGTATACAGATTAAAAACATTGGAAAAGAGTAGTTCTTTGTGGACATGCTTTAATACGTTATTTTGTATGCTTATTTAAAAATAATGGAACCAAACAACAAGTCATATTTAGTTGAAATGAAATGCAATATTATTAGATAATTACAATCATTTAAGGAATTGTCCATAAGGTGGGTCCAGCAGTCAGACGATCCAGGGAAGAAGAGGAAGAGAGACATTTGCTTTCAATATTTTTCTATTTTTAGATTTCTTATTTAATATCAATGACACTTATGTTCAAAATGTTAAAAAACACCACAATTTTGACTTTAAAGGAGGTATAAAGGTTTTTTGATTGTAAGTTCTTTTAACCAAAAGATTGCAATATAACTAAGTAATATATTTGGTTTAAAAAAAATAAGTCATATCTTAACTTATCAAAAAAAAGTCAGTGGAGTGCTATCCTGTGAAAAACTAGAAATCTGCTTCCCTTTTAATTGATTTCGAACATGTTAACACGAAAATAATTTGTAAAAAAATACCATTATAACCTAAAGTGAGAAGTCCTTTTCTTTGTTAAGACAACTTCCGGGAAGAAGACTCGAGATCAATCCTATGCAGCGGACTCCTTCAATTTGCTTATCCTGAAGTTACAATGTCCAATGAAGAAATTATGCCAACACATAAACCTAGAACAACCACTCAGAATAATAGGTAAGAAGATGACTTAGTCAACATAACTCGAATTTGAGTTTTTTTTGTAAGAAATTGTCTAGATTACGGTGTACAACATTTGTACTACACGACCAAGATCTCACTAACTAAACTTAAGTACTAATCCTTCAAAAGAAAACTGAAGTACTAAACAACACTACTCTATAATGAACATTTGAAATAAAAGACGGGAAAAGTCCATTACTTTTGACTTTTTGACCAAATATCATGCTGTTTTCCATAATATTTTGTCACTAATATGAATTTGGAAGAAACATGTCACAAAAATATAACAAAACTACAAAAATCCATGAATAAGACGTGTTCACCAGGGACTTCATCACTTTCGAAACAAAAAAAGTTCGAAGTCCTAATGAAATTCTGCTATAAAAAAGCCCCAGTAATCTTCTACGTCAAGAGGTATCCAAATGACATTTGTTGATTCCAACTACTTGAGTTATCTCAAGTCATTAATTTTATCTATTTGTCATTATAACATGTTATTTCACCAATTTTTTGTGGACAAATTTGATACATTCTCAATCAATTTTGGCACCTTTTAGATTGACAAATATCCACACTGAGACACATATAAAATTACTAATGTGCAAAAAAATAAATAATAATTTTACATTGTTACAGTCTTTATTTCTAATTCAAAATCTTAAAATAGTGAATTAATGAATTTTTTACAGTTATAAATTTGTCAATTCCACATATTTTAATCAATGTGAAACAATATGCTCAACATGTTTTTCAAACTAGATTCATACCTATTCGAAGATTACATTAATTTTGACTTCAACAAAATGTAAGAAATAAATCGTGCGAGCTCAACAATAGAGCAAGATTAACTCATTATAATAGCATGTTAGAATTCTTATATTGTACTTAAAATCTTAAAGTGATAGATTAATAAAATTAATCAATATAGACAACACATGCACAAATCATTGATTTGTCAAGTAACCTCAGCCAGCAGATATGATCTCATTATCAGATATGGTACAGTATCAACATATTAAGTACTAAAGTGAACTCTGTTATTCCGGAAGCTACAATTTCCATGTCACGATGAAGGATTGTCCCAATAGTTGAAGTATGGTTGCCATTCATAAACTATTTGGATAGGTTTTTGGTCGCCAACTTTGAGTAATTTGATTTACACCATGGTTTTTACATATTATATATTATATTTATAGTAACAGTTTAGATTTGTATTTAGATACTTCGTATCATTGTCTATCATCGTCGCAATTGTGTTATTTGGCGAGGGAGCATTGCTAACACTGGTATAAAATATTGTTTAGTTCTTTTGAGATAAATGATACTTATAAAAAAAAATATCAAAACCAAACACTTACAACGTCTCTGTATTATTCAAAGCTAGTAAAGAAATTAAAATGGTAATCAAAACACAAGTCGAACAAACTACTTATAATAGACTAAAAGAAGAACAAACTACTTATAAATAACAAATCGTACAAAATGCTCCTAAAAATCTCATATCAAAATTAATTAAAGATAGTGACAGGATCGCCAATTACAATCGTAAAGCCAAGCAAGCCACCAATGATAGTAGTTCAATCCAAAGGGACTTTAAAATGAAAATTTATTGAAAACTTACTTTCAAATAAAAGCAAGACAATGTGCTACTCTAATTTCGGTACTTGTCTCGGTCCAAACACGAAAATGGCAAGAGTACCATATTTAACTACCACAATTATACTACACGACGGGTATCTTACTAATTAAACAAACTCAAATACTAAACATCACTACACTAGTAATGAATCTTCCCTATGAAAGAAATGAACTAATAAAAAATTACCTGACCTAATGAAATAAATAAAAAAAACCCAGCAATCTTCTACAGAAAGGTCGCAAGAACGTGCATGCGAATGCACTTACCATATATGAGAGGATTAAGATTAACCCCATCAAGTTCCCATCACCCACGATCCAATCCTATCCCAAGTGGCAAAAATAACTGGGAATTGAATAGATCCGCAGCAAGAGACCTCAATACCATGCACGAATTATTCCTATTCTCCCATTAAGATCAACCATTAATTGACCAAAAAGGCCAACGATTATTAATCTGGGAGAAGGAAATTGAAGAAAGATGGATCTTCCGAGCCCTAAAAAGTAAAACCCTAGCTAGGTCCTAATTGAACAATTAAAAAGTTATACGAACCGATTAAAAATCGAAGAACGAAGGGTCCCCGTCGTCCCAAATTCTGGAAGCCGGGAACTCATCCACGTCACCTCCCAAACCCCAACCGTGAGAAGCCTGGTTGTGTTGGGTAGATCCGGATCCATGCAATCCGAACTCCTCCTGGGTCGACCCACAACCCGAATCCGGTCCGACCAATTCTCCTCCTCCTCCGATTCCGCCGGCCGACTGGTGAAAGACTAGATCGTCCCTCCGGTCGTTAGGCCCCATTAACGCATCGTACAATCCCCCACCGCCGGCGTTAGGGTCCTGTTGGTGATAAAAAGACGCCGCGCCGACCGGATCGCATGCACCGGTCACGTGATCGGCTAACACGTGGCTGTGATGAGGGTATTGCTGCAGAATCTCAAGGGGAGACGTTGTCGGAGGGAGAACATTCTGTACGAGGTTGTTAGGGCACTGGGAGGACCCACCTCCACTAACCCCAGCTAGGGCAAGGCTATTAGTACTACTACTAAAGGGAGGCTGGAAGTATCCCCCAAAAGAGAATCCGTACGGGTAGAAGCTCGAAGCCACCGAAGCCGAGGAGGGCGGAGCCAAGCCGGCTGGGCGGGGGAGGAGGGGGCGGAGCGTCTGAGCCGCGGAAGACCTCGAGCTGGAGGTGGATTCAGAGGAAGACTGTGACGAGCCGCTGAGGTTCACGGCGCCGGACGGGGGCTGGAGGTTTAGCTGGGCCCTGGAGCCGTAGAGAAACACGGCGGCTCGGTCGTAGGCTCGAGCGGCGTCCTCGGCGGTGGAGAAGGTGCCGAGCCATTTCCGGGTTCGCTTCCTCGGCTCGCGAATCTCGGCGACCCACTTCCCCCAGCTCCGTTGCCTCACGCCCCGGTACCTGAACTTGCCGTTGTCGGGACCACCTTTTCCCCTCCCTTTCCTTCCACTTGGACCACTACTTGAGCTTCCTCCTCCTCCATTGTCGCTAGTGGTGGGTTCTTGGGGACGAGGAGAAAGGGAGGAGTTGATATTTGTATCGTTGTTGATGTTGTCTTCCATTGGGTTATTAGGGTTTTAAATTAAACGTTTCTTTTCTAATTTTTTTTTGTATTTTGGTTTCTGGGTTCAGAGTTTCTGTGGTCGTGGTGGTATTGATTAGTGGGAAAAGTAAAAGCTGAGATAGTTTCGGGAAGAGGAGGGAGGAAGAAGGTTGGCTGGCTGGCTGGCTGGCTGGCTTCGGGTTGGAAGAGAGGTTTGGGGTTTTTAAATGTGTTGTGTGTAAATGGTGGAGGAGGGCGGTGCCCTAATATTTATAACACATTCTCTCTCTCTCTCTCTCTCTCTCTCTCTCTCTCTCTCTCTCTAATATTCACTATTCAGAGAGAGATGGTGAGCGAGAGCACATTATTTTTTGGAATTTGGGATTATTATATTACTTGAACAATTATCTAAGTTTTCGAATCGTATAAATTTTTTAAAATTTTGCAAACATATCTTGACAAAGTTTTGGTCATATTGTGCATTCTAAATACTAGAATTTTGATACGTTCAAATAACTCTATGGTTTTTAAGTGTTTGTTTTTATTTGTCTCGCTAAGGGTTTCGATACTTTTCTTCTCCTCGTTAATTTGACCTTTTTGGGGATTTTGTTAGGGACCCTTCGTTTTCGTGTCGGGACACTGAGGACGCTTCGCCGATCCGGGAACTAAAGTTCCATGGTTTTAGCTTTATCTCTAATTTTGCATTTATCTCTACAGAAGGTTACATTTAATTTTCACGATTGCTTCAATAACTAATTTTTATTTTATTTATTCGTTTCTCTTTCTGGCATGTGAAGCGTGGGGTACGTTAAAATTGAGGAGCCAGTTTCTTTTAAAAAATTATACATTAAACTTTCTACAAATTAATGAGGCTACCGCACCTACGGCAAAGAAGGCTAACGACAGCCCCTATCAGTAAACAAATATTTGAGATATTTCATTGTGAAGTGAGAAAAATTGAAAAAGACACATATTATTACAATTTAGCAAATCATTATTTTGTAGTTTTAAATATTTGTAATGCACGTTTTACTTGACTCATAACCATTAAGATAAGCTAACCATATTTACCTAAGTTGTTTTATGTATCTTGTCACATATTTAAATTTATTTGCATAACTTACCACATTATTAATCTTACACCGTGATAAATCATTTAACGAATTTAAGCAGAAAACAAGATAAATTTGATAACATCATGATTCAAACAAGTAGAGTGGAGATGGAAGATGCCTATATGGGGATAATAATATGCCACGGTAATAAAATACATGAGACACCAATAAATATTAATGACTTAACATAATAACTAAAAGAATACGATAGGGTTAATTAAATAAATTTATGACATCTAAGTCGAACAGAAATTAGAACTATGAAATTGTGGCGTAAAGAAAGTTCATTTGCAACTTTGTTTAATATATGCATGGAATTATTTAGGGGAATGTGTACTCTGGTGTCCGCTGTTATTAGTAACACTTGTTACCACTTCGGCGAGTTTTTTTTTTGATAAAACTATCTTCACTAATCAAAAGTGAGTAATACAATTATGAAACAAAAATTTCAAAACCTAGAACCCCAAAGCAAGAGAGTACGGAGGATTACCTACCTAGTCTCACCACTGCCACCTGACTTAAAAAAAATTTAATAATTCTACCTACCTAATACTTATCGCACAACAATATGAGTACATTATCTATTTAAAAATACTCTCCGGAATATAAAATTTCTTTTATACAAAATAAAAGGTTGCGGCTATCAACCCCGTTTAAAACCTATCCAGTAAATTTGTCCCTATTAAAATAAACTTAAACTAAAAAAGAGCATCACAAAAAATTCATTATAATACTACAGAAAAAGTTTTATATTCGACCCCCTCATACATCCACAAGCCAAACAGAATAGACTCAAGTAGACTCTTCCGTGAGCCCTCCTTAACCCACCCCTCTGTATACATTCTTTGGTCTTGGATAATAATCAATCGCATATTTTATAAAGACAAAGAAAAGAGTAGCTCGTTATACTGCTTGAGAATCCTTTGTTTTTTTCATTAAATGAGCCAACACATTTTGTGCTCTGTGAATAAATTAAAATCAAACATCCATAAAAGAACTAACAAGATGTCAATAATCACCAATAATAAGTGGAAGGTTAGATCTTTTTACTCTTCTTCATTGCAGAACTTAAGAACAGATAGACAATCCATCTCTGTCACTACCCGCTGGAATCCTAAAGTTGCACCAATCTCGAAACTTACACACACTAAAAACCTCAAGTAAAGTAGGATGTTGTACCTATGGAATGACCTATGTTATTATCGCCATAAAATTTTCTCGATCATCTCTGATCATTGTCCCACCTGATCATGCTATTTCTCTTAATATTTGTCATCAACATTTATCTTAAACGATCCTATCGGTGGTGCATACAAATTTCTCACCTCTCTCATATCAAATTACTTTTTGCTAGCTCAAATATTTATATAATCACCCCAGAATTTAATGCTTACTCTAAGAACAACCTCAAAGTTAAGTTCATCATCCTATCTGAACTTAACATGATTGTGAATCTTTTAGATACACTACAAGTAGGTTGTGCATTTGCCATATTTTGTGCGGTTTTTCAAGCTAATAAGAGAAAAGTAAGCCTCCTTTGTCGACAAATTATCTCAAACAAGTAAGTTACTATTTAAAATCCATTATAACATAGTCTAAACCGTTGGTAGATAATGGAGAGCCTAACACTTTTATAGTAGTGTAGATCTCATATAAGTAAACTTGCCCAAGTTAACCCCTTCTACCATATACTTAAATCTAACAGTATCTACTTTTCATAGAGTAACATCTATTTACTGTATGTTTTCATCTTAGAATATCGTTAGATGGTAACCTTTTACTAATATGAATCTATCAATCTTTGCAATATCTTATTTTTTTGAAAAGTTATTATAAATATTTGAGTTCCATTTTTTTTCTATTTGCTATCATTAATTCTGAAACTCGCTAGATGTGATTTGATCCTTCAAATAAGAGGTGAGAAAAATCTTCTTCACTCCCTAGATCCTTAAAATAACTCATAATATATGTTAGAATAGATTGAAGGAAAAATTTGATTAAAACTTTCCTCCCTAATCTAGAGAGGCTCTAACTTGTCGTGCTCCAATCTTTATCCTAATCTAAGTCCTCAAGTTATGCAAATATTAGCTTCTTTGATCTTTCAATAATTTTCAAAAGTTGAACATAGACCTTTAAATTGCATTCCTAAAATGCTCCTAAACATGTCTACTTTATGTTCTAAGATATTAGTACCGAAAGTAATTGCACTTTTTTGAACATTCACACATTGTCTCGAGGGTTGAGTGTACACTTTAAGAAGTCATGTCAAACTCTATAACTCCTTATCTATAGCTCTGATAAAAACTAAAGAGTTGTCAGAAAAAAATAAATAAGTAAGAGCTAATAATGATGTCAATCCTTTCAAAATGAATAAAAATAGATTTGAAGACAACAAATCTCTTTGTTGTAATCCCCAACATGGACTTAAATATTTTTCAAGCACCCCATTAACCTACACACATTAATAACAGTCTTAACATATTTCATAAGTAACTCTATTCATCTAGACTTAAATCAAACGTAGATATTATATTCTCCAGAAATTCTCGTTCAACTTGACTATATGCATTTTTCATATCTAACATAATTGCACAATGTCCTTTCAAACCCCTTTTTATACTTATTCAGTTAATGATATGCCTCAAATATGAGAAATGAAATATCTATAATCAACTTACCTAAAATAAAAGTCCTTCAGTTAATGATATGCCTCAAATATGAGAAATGAAATATCTATAATCAACTTAGCTAAAATAAAAGTCCCTCGATTAGACTAAATAATGTTAGGAATAAAGATTTTTAATCTCTTAGATATTGTCTCAGTGACCATCTTCATTATCATATTGCATAATGATACTAGCCAAAATTTAACATATTTGGTAGGCTTCTTAATCTTTAGCATCAGGGCTATGATGCTATGGATTTATGGCGCTAAAATTTATTCCATCATTTAAAATTTTCAGAGTTATATGTAGAATAGCCAGTCTCAAAATATGTCAATATATATGATAAGGGCAATCTACATGTATTCTATCAGAGACTGTTACCTTCGTCGGATGTATCTATTGTAGAGTTTTCTTTACTTCTCTACTAGTAAAAAGCTCCCCTTAAAGTAAAATTTCTTTTACTATCCATATATGACTGTGTCTTTATTAGCTTTTAATATTAAAGATCTAATTATGTTAATGTTGTATCTTTGTCATTTTATGAAAAGACTTATATTCATGTCCTCTTCAGCAAGCCAATCCACCCGAGTGCATTATGTCCACATCATTTACTCTCTTAAAAAGACCCCTTTCCTCTCAGATAAGCACACCTTTAGTTTGTTCATAACTACTCCTATTAACCTTTGCCCCTGATCCTCTTCAAATTTTTCACTTGCTTTCTTGATATTTCTAAACACTTGTTTGTCTTAAGTTCTAAGTCTTTTTTATCATACTTATAAATATGAAGAAATATCTACTTTCAAAAGTATAGAATCCCACCCAATTATAATAGACTCCTACAAACTCTCATGACACATCCACATTATGTCTAATTAAAAATGTTAAGTTGGTACCCTAAACTACTGTATTAATCTGACACCAAATTGGATGGTGATTTGGATTAAATCTAGGATGTGCATCCTCTCAAGATATTAGAAAAAGATCAAACTAAGCATCTATTTCTAAACATATGTCCAACTTGCACTTAAGAAAATAATTCCATCTTGCCTAGTACACTAAGGGTGCATTTGGTACGATTTTTAGATAGGATTGAAACTATAGGACGGGACAGTACTGAACAAAACTAGTTATTCTAATTGTACTGTCCCACGTTTGGTTATTTCAATACATGATTAAATATTGGGTTAATTACCCTCAGGTTCCCTGAACTATTGACGATTTTGTAATAGGGTCCCTGTATAATTTGAATAAGATTTAAGGTCCTTGTGTTATAACGAAATATTACTCTCAGGTCCCTGGCTTAACCTTCGCTGACATCATCAATTTTTTTTATTTTTTTAACACTGAATTGACCAAAATACCCTTAAGCCAAAAATAAAAAAAATCCAAAAAACAAAATAAAAATTAGGGAAAAGTACAAAAAAAGTCCTGTGGTTTTACTTTTAGTCCTCCGAACCTAAATTCGTCCCGAACCTATGAAAAATTTCTTTTTCATCCCGTTTTTTTATATTTTAGTCCCAAATCTCAAATTTTTTTCAATTATTTTTATTATATCATAAATTCGTCTTGAACCTATGGAATTCCGAAAATACCCCTCACCCGCTTCCGAATTTCACCAAACGCTCAATATCAAAGTCGTAGATCTAGATCTTACGGATCCTCTCGTTTTGGAATCGCTCGATTCGGAGTATGTATGCGAAAGTTATGATGTTTCTACCGAAAGTTGACGAACTAAGCCTATCAATGCTAATACCAACCGAAATCACATGAAACTCAAAAACGCAAGGCTCAAATCACAAAACTCACAACACAAAAGTCGTAGACGAATGTGTTGCAAACCTACCCGACTTGAAATCATCTAAATCGGAGTTCACACGAAAAAGTTACACATATTTCCCCAAAAGGTGACGTGTTATGATTGATAGGCTTAGTTCGTCAACTTTCGGTAGAAACATCATAACTTTCGCATACATACTCCGAATGGAGTGATTCCAAAATGAGAGGATCCGTAAGATCTAGATCTACGACTTTGATGTTGAGCGTTTGGTGAAATTCGGAAACGGGTGAGGGATATTTCCGGAATTCCATAGGTTCGGGACGAATTTATGATATAATAAAAATAATTGAAAAAAATTTGAGATTTGGGACTAAAATGTAAAAAAAATAGGATGAAAAAGAAATTTTTCATAGGTTCGGGATGAATTTAGGTTCGGAGGACTAAAAGTGAAACCACAGGACTTTTTTTGTACTTTTCCCTAATTTTTATTTTGTTTTTTGGATTTTTTTATTTTTGGCTTAAGGGTATTTTGGTCAATTCAGTGTTAAAAAAATAAAAAAAAATTGATGATGTCAGCGAAGATTAAGCCAGGGACCTGAGAGTAATATTTTGTTATAACACAGGGACCTTAAATCTTATTCAAATTACACAGGGACCCTATTACAAAATCGTCAATAGTTCAGGGACCTGAGGGTAATTAACCCTTAAATATTTTGTCTATTTCTCTATTTCATATGTGTAATAATTTAATCTAAAATTTTGTTAAAGACAAAAATATTGTTCATGATAATAATAGATAATATTCATTAAATTGAGTAAAATCAATCATTATATTAACAATAATGTTATATCATAGTAATAAAATCTTTGAATAAAAAATTAATATTAAAACTAAATATTCAAAAATAATCCTTACAAATTTAGATCATGTTAATACATTATAAATATTTTTAATATGATATAACATTATTTAACAGATTTTTTTTGTAAAGATAAAATATTATTAAGAATCATTCATACATGTAAAATTTATAACAAATGTGTATGTTAAATTTATTTATTTAACTGACTTACTAAAATAATATCATTGTAAATATGTATGTATTGATCAAATATATGAATTAACCATTTTCATATTTTCATAATGATTTATATTCTGATATATGAAATAAAAAAAATCTAAATGAATCCCAATCAAAAAAATTATATATAAGATCTAAAAAATTTATATTAGAGACAATGATTATTAATGATTGAGTTAATATGATAACAAATAAGAAAAAAGAAATAATATTGAGTAATATGGTAAAAATATGTTATAAGAGATTTGTGTCATTGGACAAAAAATCTTGTCCCATGAAAATAGGTGGGACAAGAAATTGGGAGTGGGCTTGGACAAGGTTTCAATTTTGTCCTGTCCATTTCTTGTGACAAACATAGGCTTGGACAAAAAAATTTGTCCAGTTCTATCCAAGCTATATCACCAAACGCACCCTAAGTATACCATAAACTACCTAACTTATAACCTCCATAAATGCATTCATCTTTATTACTCAAATAACTCTTCCTCCCTTCTTTTTATTTATTAAGAGAATCTCATTAAAATTACTGTAACAAAATTATGATAAATTTAAATTCTCTTTTAATTCTCTTAAAAGTAGTCACGAAAGGTATTTAGATTTATCCTTTAACCATCCATAAAATCTTACAAACTACCACTATTGGTCCTCTCCCACTACAACATCAATATAGTAAAAAGAGTATCATAATAAGTTCACCATAATAGTTCTTCTCCCTGCTAACATAAGTCTGTTACTATACGCTATACCTATGCCAAAATAAGAGGCAACAATAACATACTTATAATGTATCTTCTAGTACACTTGCTTTACTTCTGAATCTTGTAACTTGGTATCTGAAGTATACAATTTGAGGATTACATGCTTTCACAAGCTTGCATAGCTTACAAACCATTTAAAGATTTTTTAATTTTTGATATTTCCAATTTAGGACATTTATGGCTATATGCTGGACTGTACTATGGTATTTACCTTGAATTCACTCTCTATCAAGCCTTATTTTTTTATCATCTATATGTTGGTCGTTCGAACTATAGTTAGCCAATATTGCTACACCTTCCTATATAAATAAATAATAATGATGAGTGAAAATATGTATAGGAGAAATAGTAAATAAAAAGGTAAAAGAAGAAATAGGAATAGTCTTATGGTAGAACAAATTAGTTCTCCCCATTAATTATCCATCTTCAATTTATTCTAGTCTTGCTGTAAAATTTAGTGGACCTAAATCTATCCCCTGAAATGTTATATACATGTCTTCTATTATCCCCCTCTCAATTAATTGTTGTCGATGGAACCAGGTACTCAGTGGGTTGTTTTGTTTGAGGCTTAGAATTTCTTAGCAGTTGAGCTCGCATATTGGTGTTGGAGAAGTGATTTGTATCAACATCCACCATCTTCCTAGGCAATGATGTCAAAGCCTGCTTCCACTCGTCATAGGCTTTCGATATGGTCAACTCACTACATCCTCTCGGCCCAAGTCATAGAACTTCTCAATATGGTCAAGGCATCCACAACAATAACAAAAAGATTACACTTTCTCATACTAGAAATTGATAGCAACTATAATATTTTTACCAAACTTGATTCTCTTAGTCCTTATCACTATTGTCCTAACATCCAAATCAATCACGATCCTCATGAAATTCTCTTGAAGTTCTTCTGAATTGCCTTAATAAGATAAATTTGATAACATCCTGGTTCAAATAAGTAAAGTTAATTTTTTGTTGATTTGTGAATATAACATTCTTGGTGTTCATCATGTTGTTCTATGGTTAAAGAAGATCTTTTTAAAATTTTTGTTTAAAAATATTTAGATCATTTTCTTAAAAAAATGGTGATGTTAGCCAAGGACCCGAGACCAATATTTCTAAAAAGAGCAAAGACCCTGAACACTATTTCGATAAGCAAGAGACCCTATCACAAATAATGATAGAAATTTTTTTAATCACCGAATAGCAGTGCCCCTAAAATTTATTAAATAATCATATCAAGCCAGCTAGAAAGATAGATCGTAACATCCCAATATCACAGGACATCATAGATCTAACATTAGATGGTGGCTTCTCTATAAGCTGAAGTCATAATGGCATATTTAATTCTACGTTCGCTAAACAATTCACACAGTACGTGTAAACATTTTTTATATTTGCATTCCTACTTGAGTTTCATATTAGTAAAATAATATCTTTATATATTATAATAATATAAAAATTGAATGATCGAGAATATGTATTGGTAAATAAGACATTAAAGTGGAGTACAAATGAAAGATCAACATCGCGAAATTTGACTAGGAAGAAGACAACATATGGATTCTTCGTTATTGTGACAGAATAATAATTTATAACTCTTTTTAGACCATTTGATATTTGAAAATTATTACTATGCACAAAATAATTTTAGAGTAATTGAAATAACATTCTTGAAAGATCACAAAATCTTTTATCAATATTTAATAATGTAATTACAAAAATCAAATGTTTGGATTCAAATTAAGTTAGAATAATACTTTTTACCAATTAATTTAATTTACTTCACTAAATGTTCTAATTTACTGATAGTTAATAATAATTTATAGTCCTTATGATTTATTTTTTCTGTCATTATCAAAAACAGGGATGCGATGCCCAAACCCGTGCATGAGGTGCTTAGATTTCTGTGTAGACAAATTAGGGTAGTATTGTACAACCTTTCTTATTGCCGCCTTTTCTGTTCTTGTTTTCCGGTTCCTTAGCCCACCTACTTTCTTCACTGCGAAGTTACTATTACGGCGGGACGGCCGGAAATTAAAATCATCGAGACTTGTATGTTTTAAAGTCCGTTCATGTGGTGTTAACTGTGAATATGTTTTTGTAACTGTTGCAAATGTAGCCAATCATAATTGTAAAATGTTAAGTAGGATCCGGAGCTTCTTTCTTGTTCACCCAATCTTATGTTCTCACATAATGAAAATACTTGCAAGTTTAAGTTGTTGGTGACTTAAATATGTTTCTATTGTTGAAAATTTATTAAATTATCATCCTATGTAGATTTATAAAAATTTACAAAGTATAATCTCAAGTGGATTAATATGAAAATAATAACTAAATTTTAACTCTAATTTTTTTTTTGTGATAATTCTGTTAGATTAAGAATGAATTTTCGCCACCGTCCAAATGTCGTTTTCCCTCGCTCGGGGTCATTTTTTTTGTAGTCCACCGTACACATTGGACCTACCGCGTACCATTCTCTAGAAGTTCCCATAAAATGTTTGCTGTTTTCAAAATTCGATATTCCATAAAAAAAAAAATGGGTATTCCAAAAATCACTTTTCCTCAAATAAACTTCCGTTTGGATAACGGTTCGCAAAGGCTAGACACATAACATTAATTCTTATCACGGCGCACGGGACAAGGAAGTTGACCCGTCATGTATAATATCACATATTTGAGTCTGAGTGAATTTTTGATAAAAACAACAAGATTTTTAACTCCTTCCCAATCTTAAAAATCTAAAATTTCAAAACCTTATAATTAAACTGGAACAATGCTCGAGTTGTTTCCCGTCACTCTGTGCCCGGCGACTTCAGCAGCGTCATCGCGTCAAAGGTGGGCCCCACAAGAATATCAGCATGAAGTTTTAATTTTTAATTTTCATTTTCCAGCATATTGGTGATTCAATAAATTAAAATATTTAACATGATTTCTAAAGTTCGAATTTCTACAGCTAAAACTCATGGTGACCCCTACCCGTATACCACCATCTCGATTAGAATAGA
Organism: Hypericum perforatum; assembly: GCA_012979155.1. Classification (NCBI taxonomy): domain Eukaryota; kingdom Viridiplantae; phylum Streptophyta; class Magnoliopsida; order Malpighiales; family Hypericaceae; genus Hypericum; species Hypericum perforatum. Next base: position 13,926 of record SOPF01028844.1, on the reverse strand, counting down.
AAGTATAAATCCCAACATGCCCCAGAAATCCCTCATCACCCCAATGGATCCCACCCAAACCCCAACCAGGCTGAACAACCACAGCCCAATTATACAGCCCGCACCAAAACGGGCCGATTAATCGGAACCAAATTCACTAAAAAGAAAGAGTGCGCATCGGACGACAAAGAGACGGCGACGAAGAGGCCAGATACTGAAACTTCTCCTTTAACCCCAAATTATATATCGTATACGCATTATCACATCCATCGCTTCTTAAATAAGCGACGTTTTCTTAGTATTAGATATAGACAGTCTTAAAATTCCTCGAATGTAGATGTATTCGATCCCCAACCCACACCGCACAAATCAAAGTTACTATGATATCAAATATAACTTCTCATGATTTGACCGACTAACTCCATAGACTAATACGAGTCTTTTCAAGCGTATTTTGTCTTCAGTCGCTCGCAACCTGAAATACTTTTCACAAATTCAACTATGCTGATTTTACTCCTGAACACAGGTGTTTAACTAAAGTTTTTTTAGAATGTGTGGAAAAAAAAGAATGTGCCAAAAAAAATGTACATTTTTTTAGGGGTGAAAACTTCTGTTTCATTTATAATAAGATAAGTAACCAAATATATATGGAAATAACTCAAGAGAACAATGGCCAAAAAACCTAAACCCTAGAGCATGCAAAAGCCCGAGATGGATAACCTACCCTTCCTAAGGTCCATCGTACATCAACACGAAAACGCTACCCACCTAAGAGACTATCCTTCAATACATAACACTCTCTCGTACAAATACGAGATTGCAGCCATCAGCCTCGTGTTATTATAAATAATATCAATCAAATCACTTATTTATATTTTGACGTTTCTGATCATAAGTTTGTGTCGTTACGTTTTCTTCTATTTACAGCATGTACGTTCGGTGGAACCATTGTTGTGTAAATGTTCTGGGTGCTTTATCAGTGAAGATATTTACCTTTCGATTTTTTATTTTTTGTAGAGAACATTCTTTTTTCTTTTTTTAAGATTCAAATATTGTAATTTTTTAAAATAATTATCACGAAAATCTGAGTTTGTTATCAGAGTCTCTCAAAAAGGTCATTTGTTTCAGCTTAGGGGTGAGGTAGAACCTAGTTGTAATGAGTAAGATTCGGTTACAATCTATAGAATCTAGATTTTAACTTTTTTAAAAGTGGATTCATATACTTGACTTATCATTTAAAAATAATCGAACAAAACATGGATTCCAAAAAATTAATTAGGAACAGGGTCTATCTTCGAATTCATAGTATAAAAAAGTTATTTAACTTAAAAAATTAAACATATATAATTAAAATTTATATGTATTCCAACATCGAAATTCACAACAATAAGAAGGCTTTTGTGTTTTATCTTGAGAAAATAGCAAGAGAAATAGAAAGATTATTACTAAATGTCTGTCTTGCAACAATTTGAATAAAATTATTAGAGCTATTCGATAACAAAAGTGGTTTGAAATCACTTTGGTTCATCTGAACTATGAACAAACTTAGAGTCCGATTTGTATGGTCTTTCGGTCCAATACATATGATGATAACGTAAGATTTACTGATCCCATGTTGTTATCTTTTTCTAGGATTAACACAAATCTGTGCATGACTTTTTTTTTTTACAATTCCTTCCTTGTCTTCATGAAAATTAAGGTGTCGGATAAATTTAGCTCTAGGCTTATCAAATCAACTGATGTTGGATTCTCTGAGTCTAAATCTGGACAGACAACAATCTGTTGTTCTGTCGCTTGTATCGCCTCCCCCACAACGATATACTCTTCTGGATGTGTGAAACAAGGTTTTTTTTTTTTCCTGGCCCTAATTACATATAAGCAAACTGGGAGTGCAAGTAAAAATGTTGACTATTAAGCACCAATCCCCTGCATTTTTCTTCGAGCAAGTATTATATATGTATATATAATGTAAAATAAATTAGGCATGATCCTATAAATCTATATTCATACTCTTTATCTTTAAGAAAAAAAATAAGGACTAGGACAAAATTCAGTTCTAAACCAGGTCAATGTTAACGGGTCCTATACTTTGCGAGTGTATTACAAAGTAGACCGTCAAGATACAGGTATAATTTTCATCCCTAGTTGAGGGTCGTGCTCTGTTTGCTTCTAATTTCTTCCTTTCGTACGCCAGATGTGGACTCTCCACATGCTCATGTCCTTTTTGGGTCCTCACCAATCTACTTGAATTAAATGCTGTCCGCTTGTATTGATATTGCATTGTTCAATTATATTTCTTCCCATGTAATTATAGCCATAAGGTTAGCTTTTTATTCTTATGAAATAGATTGATCAACTTTAAGCTATATTCTTGTGAAATAGTTATCTTCCACCGTGGAACATGGACTGACCTTTTCTTAGTTGCTTCAGTTACTTCTTTATCACTTTCAATTTGCTTCTTTCTGGAGGCTGACGACTTACAACTTAGGCGTGTGGTCGAAGAAATTCAGTCTCTTCGTCTTATGAATTAGAAACTGAACTTTGGATTCCAATTCCACCAAATCATAGTGTAGGGTTTGTGGTGGGGCTAATGATATGATTGGCCACTGTTCCACAAACGCAGGATGCACCAAAGGAGCTGCGTGTAATCCAACTAGGACAAGAACACAAGATAATTTGCGTATACATTAAGCCGAAACGTACCCGAATTTAGATCTTATGAGGCATCGATAAGATCCTCTCTTTTTGTTGCTTCTAGTGAAGATAATATCAAACAATAGATAGCTCAAATTATCAGAGCTAGGATTCAAAAGTTAGCTAGGTAGCAATTTCGGAAAGCATATGCACTTAAACATGGTAATATTTTACTCCAAATTGCGTAATTAGCCCGGTTCATATCGAATGCGAATACAAAGGAAGGAGAGAAGATGAGACAATTCAAGGAATATCTTGAAATATTATAGAATGAACTTGCTATTAGCAGACATTAATTACCATATTCATCTCTAGTGAACTTCGTTAAGGAGCACACATACTTCAGTTTCATCCCTGAGACTTACTCGGTGAACATAAAAAGCCAACTTCTCTATATTAATAACAATAGGAGCATTCTATAGCTATCTAAAAACTGTTAACAGCAATTGGATAAGGCCCGGGTTAAACATAGTCCCAGAATTGGGAGTTGTAGCTGCAACAGAGGGAGTTGTATAACAAGGAACCATCACAAGAGATATGGTAAATGGGTGAGATCATTGACCAGAGATCCACTCTGGCTCAGCTCGTAAGAATTCTGGATAAGACCATCAAGCCATCCACCACCACCACCATCACCATCACCAACAGGGAGGAATTCGCAGACGCCCGCATCTCCGATACCATCGTCGGTCAACATGGTAGACGAATTGGGAGCGTACCGAGCCAGCCGGGCCCTCGCGACAGCGAGATCAAGTTGCAGCTCGACCATCTTCATCTGCAAGAGAGCTATAGTGCCGATACAGCCGTATACAGGGTCCTTAAGCCTTGCCTCGGCCTCGTATGCCAGAGAATTGACAGTGTCCTCCCTCTGCTCTTCGGGGACTAGTGTCAGGATCTTGCTCACATTGCTTGCACCGAACACTTTGTGCACCTTGGCGAACTTCTTCGGTTCGTCGGACCGGAAATACGAGGCGAATATGCAGTTGGGAGAGCATCTTCTCTTCAGCAGCTTGCAAGCTGCACATGAGGAGCTCGAACGTGGTTCGTATGTCCTCATCGCTTAAGCTTATTGAAACACGTCTTTTGTGTCTATATCAACATGTGCCATGTCCTCTGTTTGTAAATATATACCCTTCCTGTATTAATTATTTTTACTTTTATCTATTTGAACTCTACATTAACCAATTTGGCCTATCAGCTCAGTTGGTTAGACCTGTATAGGCCTTTTTTTTTTTTTGGAAAACGTAATTTAAAGTCTACCTTTTAACAAACATCCTTTTTATTCTTTATAATTTTCAATCATCATTTAAGTCCTCCTGGTTTGAATTAGGGGCAGTGATTAGTCTAAGGCCGTAGAAGGTCTGGGTACAAAGCCAATTGATTGTGGTGAAGCTCATTGATTTTGATTTGACAAAGGGGTATGGGAGTGTTCTTAATCTTCTTAAGGTTGAAAATGTGAGTTTTTTGTTTTTTTACGGAGACGCAGTTTCGTCTTTTCAAATTTAATTCATTTCGGAGTTATTTTTTCTTTGTCGGACTAGGGACCAAAAAAGCTATTATTCCAAACTAAGAAGGATTGAAAAAGGTTATTAAAAATAGTAAGAATCAAAAAGGGTAGTTGCCCAAAATATTGGGACATTAGCCTAATTTTATTTTGTTTTGTTTCTACAATTGAAACTATGGACGAGCAAAGTTTATATTTTTAATTAAAAGAAGTTCACCAAAAAAAACAAAACAAACAATTATTTTATCTTGTTTTAAAATTTTAGACATGATCATAACATGATCCAGGTCTTTGATCATTCGAATTGGATCCGAATCTAATTTGACTGCCATAAATTTTTACCCACTAATGCACAACATTTTTACAAACAAATCATCCTACAACATTTGACCAGGTAAAGTACCTTCCTACCCTTATAGCCTTGAAGACTTTGTCTAGCTTTATTGGGATGAGGAGTTATTGGGATGAGGAGGTGGGAGAGGAGGGGGTCCAAATAATTGAACATTGTGGCAATTGGAACATGTGTTGGTAATTTCAGAGTAGACATGATGGTTCATCAACACAAAGATGGGATATCTCATTGCCAATTGCATTGAAGAAAAGAAATCTCACGAGAAAAAGTAAGCACCATTGGAGAAACCCAATTGGAGGTTGAAAAGACCAATTCGGAATCTAAAGAACTATACCACAACCCCAAGTTAGTGGAGCCACAAAAATATCGCCCATAGATCATGTTGGTTGTTTCGCTCGTTATGTAGTTTTAATTTTACCACGAAATAACGGTTTCTCTTTTCATATGGTTAAAGTGTGCTTTTCTATCTTTCAGTCTTTACCGAACTATGATATGCTTTAACTTGTATTTCAAAATTACCCTAGAGAGTTCACAGTTGCATTTAGCTCTCATCAGTCTAGTTTTAACTTTTATTATATTATACAGTTCCTCGAATATTTTGTTTTTCTTCCTATGTCGTAATAATGAGTTAATTTGTGCATAACATGGAACCCTCTAAGCCTACTTAATTATAGGAACAATCAACTTGGAGCCTGCCGCATCTACACTCTTTCTGATACTTCTAAGAGTTATTTACAAGAAGTATTTTGGCTGGATAATAATAGACCCATATCAAATTATTAACTAAATCTAAAATCATCGTCATATCGTCTATTAAATTCGAGAATCGTTTTAATGAGGTTTTGATATTCATAATGTGAATAGTTTTTTAGTTAATAATATATTTCACATTCTTGAAATTTAAAAAATAAAATCTTTTTGAATGAGTCCGAATATTGTATTACTTGAACTCCGACGTTAGGTCATTTGGAATAGGCCGTACATACAATGTGCAGCAATTTGATGCAATATTCGGTATAGAGTAGCTAAACCATACTGTTATTTAGAATAATGTTAGAGTAATTAGCAAACGGGGTGGTGGCGCAGTTGGCTAGCGCGTAGGTCTCATAGCTTCTGAGGTATCCTGAGGTCGAGAGTTCGAGCCTCTCTCACCCCATACAGTTTTTTATTAGTTCTTTGGGCGCCGTCCAAACTTGCATATATAGTTAGTGGATTTTTCTGGACATTTCGTATTCAGCGGGAGTATCCACGCGGTTAATACAATTCATAATAAGTATTTAAAATACTTTATTTAAACTGGAGAGAGACCTCATTAAAGAAGAACACTGGTTGTGATCCGTCCGTTCCAATCACATGGACACTCCTCCAAAGTATGTACTATAACTTTTTCAAAGAACATGCCCAGGAATTGACGTGTTATCGGATGACCGACCATTCATTCTTAGGCCGAACAGAATATCTTATCTAAGGTGCATTACCAAAACAGCGAACTGGAAATTCCAGGCATAAAAAATGCAACATCTTATTGCTTCATAAGGGAATTGCTCATTTCTTATTGCTTCATAAGATACAACAACGTTTTACATTTTAATTTACAATCAACATTTGGCGGAGATTTAGAGGTTCTACACGTATCTATTCTTCTGTACTCGTAAGGAAAAGATCCTAGAAGTTAAAGAGGTTTAACCAGAGTTGAACCAATCCTTCTTAGCAACCCGATCCCATCGTGTTGACCCTCGAGACCGTTTGTGAACCATGATTCACAATAAAGAACTCATCCTATGTTAGATGTTCTATGACTCGACCAACTCCAAGTGAATGCGAGAGCCTTTTATTTTGTAATCCCAGTACCAGCTTCCACTGTCAATCTCTTTTGCTTCCAAGGGGTCGAGACGAATGTCCAATCCTGTAACCATGAAACAAGTGACTCTCAAGAGGTAAACTAAGGATCAATGGTGACTAAGGGAAGAGAATGAGAAACTGGATGACAATGGTGAGAGATTTCATGTACCCGAATCACCCGATGTGACTACCATCTTGTGTCCAGCTGGAACTTCAAAAAGATAATTTCCCTGAAAATTAGAAATTGACTAATTGGTTAAGTAAAAATATCTAGAATGTATTGAATGGCCTCTTCGATCTGTAAGCTAACCTGTAGGGTGACATTGCTGGCCTCAAATTCTGCATTTCCATGTAGTACAACCTTACATGCCTCGAACCGTTCTACTTCATGCTTCCAGTATATGTTCTTTTGACAGCTCCAATCGATACCTTGATTCAGGACATGCACATTTTCAAGTTTGCATCTCCCAGACCTTTAAAGTTACTGCTGTTAGAACCTCCAAATCCGATAGCTCTGAAATTCAGCTTAAGTACGAATTGTTACCTGTGCCCATAATGTAATATTGGGTCGCCATTTTCACTAGTTGTTGTTGTTCCCATAACATTTTCAGCAATGACCATCAAGCTACCGTCAACCTAGAAAAGGAAAACAAGTTGAGCACAGCCAATCTGTTTATTCTCTTATAAACAACAATCAGGTAAATATAACCTTAACGTTCCTCCACATAAACTCCGAAATCTCCAGTTGTAGCTCAGAGCCCTTGGAAATGGAACCTCCATCAAACTGCCACACGGATTTCACAAATGCAGAGCTGTCGTGTCAGCTTTCTTTTAGTTTAACATGATATATTTAAATGCCTTGCACATTATTGCAATGGAGAGATTTCTTGGAAATAAAAGAGTTACATCGGAAGATGTAAAGATAAGAAAAGAGGGTCAGACCAGACCAACCGTGACTTACTTTTTGCCTAGTCACTTCCCAGAGTGGTCCCAGAGAAGGATGTAGAAGGATGAGAAACGGTGGTCCAGAATTAACATAATTATCATTACCTTCAATCTGTAAATTATCAGATTATAGTGGCATTAGATCTGAATAATAGTACGAGCTATCATATATTCTTGAGCATTACCTATAATATGTACAACAAGCAATAAATGTATGCACAAACAAGAAACCAGATGAGCATTTGCTGTAAAGAACTTGGCTCCATAATGGACTATGGTAACTACCTCGGGGAGCTGAATATTGCAACAGGAAAGAAGATCATAGGCATTACGCATGATATCAAGCAACGAACCTTCTGGAGTCTGCATGTGGAACCAACATCAGAAGGAAATCAAATCAAAAGCACAAGGAGCAGATGATGTCCTCAGTGTGGGACATATTTTAATTTTCAGTTTAAATTTCGTCGTAAGTTGCAGACACTCTTTATAGTTGGCAAAAAGCACCACACGATAAAAAAACTGAACTGCAAATGTCATTCAAAAATGTCGAACAAAATATAAAACCTGGTGAAGTGAACTGTCAGCATGTCTTCTCTTCCTCTTGGCTGATGATGTGACCCTTCTTCGTTCATTGTACACAAGAAATGTGTCCAGATCATCTGAGGAGCAAATAGCGAAAACTCTAAATTTTAAACTCAGACTCCTCAAATAATAGAAATAGAGGCATTCAAATAATTGCATAAATAAGCATGTGATACCTTCCACACTCTGGTCGCATCTAGATGGGTAAGTATTCAGGAAATTATCGGCAATATTTTGCATTGTGCATTCTAAACGACCACCACGAATGCTGAAATGAGAAACAATAAATAATCATGTCACCAATGTGAGTAAGTAATTAAGAACCGGTTTATTCACTTCTGTGTGCAAAGAAGAAATTTTATTAATGAACAAATCCGACAAATTTACAACGATGGATTTTCCCAGATCAATGTATGAGGAACCAACAATTAAAAAATCCAACAATGAGGGCCAATTAAGAAAAAAAACACAAAACAATTGTCATTCCATTCGAGGTACAGGAAAATAGACAACCACCACTCAGAAAGTAAGGGAAGCACAGAACTCCTTTGAATGAGCAAATGGTAACTTAATGATTAGATTCCAAAACCAGTTTGCCGAAAGCAACTATACTATACATGGTAAAGCGCTATCTAACAGTATTTTTCAATCATGGATCCATTCAGAACTCTGCCATTCAAATAATACCAGTGACATTGGTTAATCAACCTCAGGCACACAGATGTTTGGAAGTGAACAAGAAAGAACATTTCCCGACAAGAATTATCAACTATAAAATGCACATCTGCTGTGATGCAATTCCACTTACCTGTGGCAATGGCCATAGTTGTCCACAAATGAAATCGGTTTTTTTGTATTTAAAACCATCCCAGGTAAACTTTTCTCATTATTGCTTGATGCTATCGACTCCACAGCCTTTAGATCTATATAAAGAATATTTGTATTTGCTGGGAATTGACCCTGCAAACTTTATAACGAAATAAAAAGTGTTAATACTTTTAAGTATGACCCATTATGATAAACCCCAGAGAAAAGAAAACCGCACAGATGAAATGGCTTGAAAGGTGAGATGTGTGTGTTACAAACCCATTAGACGACTCTGGACGGCTTGTGATCCCAAACTTGTCAAATTCTGTATATTCAATGCATGAAAGCCCGTAACCCCACTTTCCATCAAGATTCTTCTTCTCAAGAAGGACATTGATCCCTTCAGTAGCACCTGAGGTTCTCTGGCAAGAAGCAAATCCCAACTTCTGCACAAGCAATTTAATGGCTCACTGGAAGTAGAATAGATGTAGCACAGCTAAAGAGAGGAGTTTCTTGTGTGAAAGAGGTGACAGAACCACTATATTGGAACTGGAAACTGAGTATTGTTAACAGACAGAAATGCAAATGTGCCTTATAGCAAGTTAATTTGAATACAAGGTGCTTAGTACAAACAAAACATGGAAACTATTCATTTAAAAAAATGTACTACCTTTTGACGTCGTAAACCAATCCCTGCCAGGGCCAACATGGTTAAATCTGTGGCAGCCACAACATTACTGCAAAGTAGCAATTGCAGGTAAAGATTGGAACCCGCTCTGTATCATTGCAAAAGATGGAAAACTTTAGCAAACTAGATTTAGCTTACCTGACTTGGCGAACAGTGGCACCTTTTCGTCCATGATTGTAAAACCAATCAAAGACGCCTTTGTCATAAGCAAGTTTCCAAATCACACCATGTCCCCCGGGCTTGCAAACAGGTTCTAATGGTTTTGTGATCAACCACTGTCCATCTGCCGCACTGATAGCTGGAACAAGAGGCTGCCAGCGCATATTACAGATCATCAAGTAAGATTCTCAGCAGTTACTCACGACAGAAGAGAGAACAGAAACATGCCTAATACTTTAAATTAAAACCTGTTCAAAAAGTTTGAAACTGGATCGACCTCTTCCGAACCAGCCATGCTTTTCACAAAGAGAAGTTACACGCTCATGGTTGTTTTTTGCCGAGCTGGTCATGATCGCAACAGGGGTGATGCATTGCGTTCCATACAGCTTGAAGTACAAGAACTCTCTAGCCTTGCAACCATCCCAATCAAGAAAGGTTAAAATCACCACACTAATTGATGGCAACCAATAATCAAGAATCACAGGCAGATGAAATGTAGTAAATAAAACAAGCAACCCCATACCTGAAGATCTCTTATAAGACCTTCCAACAAGCTCCGTCCACAATAAGGAAGCATTGCCGCAGGGAGACATTCACCAGTGTCAGGATCGACTAAACCAAGCCGATCTGCCGAGCCACCCAGGGGATAAATTTCCCCGAGATCTGGCAGACCCTAAAAGAATAAGATCTCATTACACGGGAAAACATTCAAAACAGAATCAAAGAGGTGAAAACTAAAATCTATGCACTTACTTCAATTCCCCAAAGAGCTGCTTGAGATGCATACATCGTGTTTTTCGAGAGGTCAAGGCCGCGAGGAGCATGAATTTCTAAAAATTGGCACCCCATGCAATCTTCTATATGATCGGACCAGTTCATCGTCTGGTTTTCTATAGCTGACTGTGCTAGAAGTTCCAACACCATTATCTGATACCTGCATCAAAAACTGTCACCGTCACTCCCTTTTCGAACATCATCAGGTTGCAAAATTCCCGAACAGTTGCATTAACAAATTATCAAGGATGGCAATCACAAAAGAATGAAACAGTGTTTCATGTTTATCTATATGATCTCCATACCCAACCCAAAACCTTAAGGTGATCAGGTGGATTTTCAATGGACTTTCACTTCGCCAACGTACGAGAAATGGAGGTCGTCCGAGCACAATGACGCAAAATCAAACCCGCAACTCAAAACTTAAATACGATGAATAGGTTATATATTTGACCTCGACTCTTGCACCAAGGATTATGAGATTCTCAAAACTATTCCAGAATTCCACATGTCTATAAATAATCCAAAAAAGAAAGTCAACAAAGTAAAAGAATGTGAGAGAGGTTGACCCGATGATACCGCCGATACAATCGTAGAAGCGCTCAACCTCTTCCAAAGTCTTCAACAACTTCCTCAAGTCCTCCTCTTCCTTCCTGGAAACGACGCCGTTCCCGTTCCCGCCATTTCCGAAATCCAACCCCTCGATCATCTCCGCCAGCGAGTAGACCTGTCCCTCCAGCCCGAGCACGTGCCCCTGCCCCGCGGCGACGAGGCACTTGAGCAGGTACGCCTCCCGCTTGCCCGAAACCCTAGGGAGGCGGGCCTCCCGGACGCGGGGGTCGGAGTCGAGAACCGCGAGCCTATCGCCGGCCGCGGCGGCGAGGCGAGAACGGAGGGAGGAAAGGCGGGAGATCTCCCGACGGAACTCGAAGTCCGGGGCAGGTGGCGCGTGCTCGACGGGAGCGGTGGAGACGCGCTTGAGGCTCCGGCAGCCGCGCGTGGTCGCCGGGAACCGCTGCGGTCTGAGGGAGAGCAGCGTCTGCCTCGAGTGTAACCGCTTGGAAGGGTAAAACGAGTAGACGGAGGCGGAAGTGGAAGGCTTGGCGGGAAACGCGGCGGCGGGGCTAGTTTTGTAATTTCGCAGGATGTCCGAGGGCGGTTTCGCCGAGCTGGCCATAACTGCTAGTAGACAGCTATTTCCGATTTGATTTGATTTATTTATTTAGTTTTTTTAAGGGTCTTAACGGTTATATTTATTGGGAGATGTTTAGGAGAGAGAGAGAGAGAGAGAGAGAGAGAAGAAGAAGAAGAAGAAGAAGAAGAGGAGGAGGAGGGATAAGAGGACAGATTCTGGAAGGATATACCGAGGAGGATATACTGCGCAAGTACAAGCGAGCGGAAGAGGATGAGATAGGACGGTCGGTTAATTTTCGCGCGTGTTTTATGTTCTTCATGCTTTAATTAAAATGTTTAGAATTTAAAATTTTAAGAATTTAAGGATATTAAACATATATATTTTAAACTTTTTTAATATTTTATTTGAATCAAAAATTAATTTTGTTGATTTAAACATGATTAAACATTATTAAAGAATGACTCAAATTTTATTTTTCAAAATCAGTCACAAGTTTGTTTTACATTTATTTTTTAGTGTTTGTCTATAAATAAATATCAGCTCGAATCATATTTTGTTGTGATGTCGTCTTGAGGGGTTGTTCTAGGAAGAGGTATTGAGTTCGAGCATAAAAAATTAATAATGTCGAATATTTATTGAGCCAACTTGATTATATCTACTTAAAACTAGACTTATTATTGTGATATCTGAACATCATTTTGGGTTTCGGCTTGGAAAAGGTAGAATATAGGTCTGGAGGTAGGTGATTATTGGAGTTTGGTGGTGGAAATGTAACGTCCGCCTCTTTTCTCTTGCACTTTGGTGGCCGCCGATGTTGTCTCCTGCAAACTGTCTAATAATTTGACCTAGGTTCCGGCCTGCTTAAGCTTTTTTTTCGGCTGGTTGGTGATATTAAATGGATGGTTTTCCACTTAATTGGGTTTTTATTTTTACATGCCAACTGATTCTTGAAGTCTTTTCTGCCATTTTTTTTCTTACCAACATTTTAGAAGATTCAGCTTTCTTTTCTATTTCTTGGCGGTGGCGGAACTCGAATTTTTTTTTATCTAATGTGATCTATTTTTTCACTCCTACTTTTTGTTTATCTACCAAATTTTCCCTAACGTCTTAATTTCTTTATCTCCTATTCGTACTCGACTACTCGTACTTGAAACAAACCTTTGGAAGTCAATAATCGCGTGAGCCTTTAATTTCGAAGCAATTTACACCGAGCATGTCCTACATTTGGTTCGTATGAAGGTACTAGATCTTGATACGTTTACGTTAGAAAATGATGAATGGAGTTGGACGTTTAAATTTCTTGAAGTGACGGATTATCCAACAGGTTGTTTCATGCATTAAATGTTGCAAAATTGAACTTTTGCTTTTCAGTTACAAAAGATTATTCTTTAAGTTTGTACTATTTCAATCGGTCGGTCAAATTATATATATCTTGGTTTGTCTTGCCCACTCAGATAACGGTAATCGATAGCGTTGGTGTAATACCCCGTATATGTACTGTGTAAATGGTCAAGTGATTTGATTGTTACTATCCATACCAACAAGACGCACTTTCTTTTCGGGCGCACAACCTGAAAGAACTTCAAGCTTAAACGCTTTGGCCGAGGGTAAGATCAGGATTGGTGACCCCATACCAACAAGTTGCACCTTCTTTTCGGGCGCACATCCTAAAAGAACTTCAAGGTTAAACGCGTTTGACCGAGGGTAGGATTAGGATGGGTGACTTCCTGGGAAGTTTTGCAGGGTGTGTGCGAGTGAGACAAAGTATGCTTAAAAGACCCGTGTTGGTACAATAGAGCCAGTCGGTAAAAAAGAATATCTAGTGATTTTTTGGGCGAAAAATAAGGCGTAGGCCCCTTGGATTAGTACTAGTCGTTACATTCCAAGGGGAAAAAATTACCCTGAATTGGAGTTTCCAATGGGAGAAATAAGGTTTTCAAATCACGTGCATACGCATTTGATCTAATTAATTAAGAATTGATCGGATAATTAATTTTAAACAATGGTATAGTTATTTTAATAAGAATTTACTTTTTTATGTTCTCAATCAAACTAATCAAAACATCTTAATTAGATTTTTCTTTCATAAATTGATTTAGGTGTTTTAAAATATATATATATATGTTAAAGAAAGAAACAAAGATCATTGAGCTTAATGACATACCAAAAAGAGAGTAGAGTGACATAAGACATACCCAATTTATGTTCTGGCCTTTTTTGGCCATCAACAGAATTAACAGTAACAGAGATTTAACATTCGATTTGTATCTTTGTGAAATAGATACCACTAAAAACAATCTAAAAGGAAAAACGAAGGCGTGCCAGCCCAGGCCCAGGACAAGCATAAAGTTACAAGCAGGCCCGCTGAACTGATCCTACATCATTGGGCTTGCACCATTAAAATCATATAGACAAGTTTTTTTTTTTTGAGTTTAAATCATATAGACAAGTTAGGTTTAAAACAA